>JARQOD010010510.1:0-27076 GCA_033576555.1 Oophaga sylvatica | reverse complement strand
AATTTTTTTTTGTTAGGTTTTATAAGGGTTAAAAATTTGCCCCGCGATTTCTTATTTTTCCCAACAAAATTACAAAACCTTTTGTTTGGGGCCACCTCACATTTGTAGTGATTTTGGGGGGTAAAAATGACAGAAAATACCCAAAAGTGACACCTTCCCAAAAATCTGCACCTTTCCATGGGTGCAAAACCACATTCAAGATTTTTATTAACCCTTCAGGTGCTTCACAATAACTAAAGGCAATGTGTAAGGAAAAATGAAAATTTTATTTTTTTTCAAAAAAATTTATTTGGAACCAATTTTTTTTTTTTTCACAAGGTTTCAGGATAAATGAACACAAAACTTGTGCAATTTCTCCCGAGTACATCAATACCCTTTTGGGGGGGGGAGAAAGCCACTGGGGCTTTGACAGGGCTCAAAAGAGGGGATCGTTTTGATTTTTTGAAGGCAAAATTGGTTGGAATCAAGGGTGGCGCCTTTCGTTTTGGGAAACCCCCCTGAGATCTAAACGTGGAACCCCCCAATTTCAATCTAACCCTAACCCCATAAACCCCCCTAACCAAACCCCAAACCCTAAAACGTAACCCAACCATAACCCAATCCTAACACTAGCCCAACCCTGTTTTAGCCCAACCTAAACACTAGCTCCAATCCAACCCTAGCCCAACCCAAACCCTAATTTTAGCCCACACTCAAACTTTAGCCTTAACCCTAAGGAAAAATGGAAAAAATACATTTTTTAATTTTATTTTTTTTTACCAACAAAGGGGGGTGATAAAGGGGGGTTTGATTTACTATTTTTTTCATTTTTACACTGTGAAGAGGGCTATCGCTGAGAGGTGGGGCATATTCAAGGCCCTCATTCCCCGGGAGGGGTTCGTTACTCGGTTCGAGTCCCCGCCCAGCATGTTTGGTGCTTTGTAAAGCCAATGAACATTGGGGTTGCCTGCCCTTTACTGTAATGCCGAGCCCTCTTGGGTTGGCATTACTTGGGGTTCGCTGGCCCCAAGCATCACAGGGCAATAAAATCCGTGCCCCCTGCTCAGCATACGTACCCCACACAGGCATTAGGCAGAGGTGTGGTGGAGAGCGAAATTTTAACAAAATATTAGCCCGGGGTTCAACCACATTTAAATTTTGTTAAATAAAACAAAAGTCCTTCTTGGCTAATGAAACAATAGTAAAACTACTTGTTATGATTTGGTAGTGAGGAGGCGGCAAAAAAAGGGGGTACCCAAGAGGGGGGAAATCTATTGGATTGCAGTACCCTGACTAACCACCACAACTAAAGGCAGCCGTGGAGCGTACCTACGTTGGTCCTAGACGCCTCGTCACAGCCTGAGAAGCTAACTACACCTAAAGACAGAAAGAGGAAAACTATCTGCCCCAGAGCAGATCCCCAAAGAACATAGAAAGCCCCCAAACATGTAATGGCGGTTAGACAAGAGGAGATACAGACACAGACAGAAAATAGTATGAGCAAACGTTGGGGCCCAAACTTGCTAGATAGAAAAGGATAGGAAGGACACTTACTGCAATCCCAAAAAACCCTAAAAAGTACCAACACTACTAATTACAAAAACACCTGAGATCACACGACCTCTACCACCTAAATTAGTTCTCTGGTGTAACAAAACTAAACAGCAGCCACTGAAAAAACTGGAAAAGGCAAATGAACAAACAACAGTGGCTGAACTAAACTGAGAGGAGCACAAGCCCCCGGAGGGGACCCGGCAGACCCCTACAGAAGTGCAGGACAAAATGCAAAAAGCAAGCACCAAAAAACTAAAAGAAGAAAATGTCTTATCTGTTAGCAGAAGATGCAGGCACGAAACAGCAAGCTTCAAAGTGAACAGGAATCAAAGATGAGACCAGAACAATTGATCACCGGCAACCCTGATGGGAGGGAAGACCAGTCAGTAACACCTGATCGCCAATCTTCACAATCTTCATTGAATAGTTCAGTACTGTTTGTAACCACCAGAGGGAGCTTCTGCTCAGAATTCATTTCTAGCACATTCACAACAACTACTGTTAGCAGCTGTCACGCTGTATAGCAGATATATATATGTGATGACAATAATCTATATCAAAAGGGCAACATACTATATAACATGCGCATAGCTATATGATAACATAGAATTACCTGACAGAAAGTCCAGTGGGTCAAAACGGAATCCGTTATACGCTGTCTCCGGCTAGAGGGTGACCGGGGTCTAAGCTGACCCTAACTGGGGTCCTAACTAATCCCTCAACCTGGAGGTACTGTTAAAGGTACAGAGGTCCAGGCCACCAGCGTAAACCCTGTCTCCTATCAATCCCTGCCAACTGTATTCTAGTCCTAAGAAGGACCCTGAATACCACCAAAGGGAATGACCGGGTAACGGTTAATGAACAGAAAGACATACAAGAAAGATAAGAAATAAAGTAAATAAAGTCTTACATACAACACTCACACACAGTAGGAACACCTAAGGTCTCAGAGATAAACTATAAGCTATAAGAGTAAAAACAACTAAGGAGCTCTTAGCTTAAGTATTCTCAGAACCGCTCCAGTCTGCTAAACTATATGAATGCTTTCACCGGCATCCAACACCCAGACTGGCAGGAATATAAAGGAAACTAATTAGAACATAATCCAAAGCAGCCGGGCGAGGCTGGACCTAGTCTTAGCAAAGAGCTAGGTAAAATTAACTCTCTCATTACCAAACACAAAGAAACAGCAGCTCAGCTGTGAGAAGTCAGAATGTGCAATCGCGACGATCTTCGTGGCGATGCACCCATGACAGTACCCCCCCTTCTACGAGGGGCCTCCGGACCCTCATGACCAGGTCTGTCCGGGTAAATTGTGTGAAAGGTCCGAACCAATCGATCTGCGTTATCATCAGACGCAGGGACCCACGTCCTCTCCTCAGGACCATACCCCCTCCAATGAACTTTCACGTTATCATTGACTAACACTGAAGGAGGAGGTAGAGGTGACGGTATGACTGGTGCCACATACTTTTTAAGTAATGACTTGTGAAACACATTATGAATTTTAAACGTAGGAGGGAGGTCCAGACGAAATGCCACAGGATTAATTATGGAACTGATCCTGTATGGCCCGATGAATCTGGGACCCAACCTCCAGGAGGGAACTTTAAGTTTTATATTCCTGGTAGACAACCACACCAGATCGTTCACCTTCAGATCTAGACCAGAAACTCTCCTCCTATCAGCCATCCGTTTGTAAGGGTTCTCCGTAACCTTCAGTCTTAAGCGATCGGGAACTATCAGTCTCCCTGGAAGTCCCACAGGGGCGTCCCCCTGAGCCCCCAATACCTCCCCCTCAAGCTCAGAGCATACAGCTGACACTACAACTCCCTCCTGAGGAATAGGAACCGGATCATCCGTCTTCCCGGCCCTGGGAAAGTACGAGATAAGGCATCAGGAAGCAACTTTATTGAGCAGTCATATGTGCGATGAGGAGGTAACTCCTTACACCCCTCCTCTGAGAACATCTCCCCAAAGTCCTCCAGAAAAGGAGGCAAAGTCCTAGGCACAACCGCACCGATGACCGTGCTCATGCAGTTATTCCTGCAAAATTCACACCCACTGGCTTATCTTTCTGGATTGCCAATCAATCACTGGGTTATGTTTAGCCAACCAAGGAAGTCCCAACACAATAGGAGCAGGCAGACCCTCCAACACATAACAAGACAATTGCTCTTTATGTATTGCCCCTACTCGAAGATCTATGTTATGAACCGCTTGTACCAAGCTACCTTGACCGAGAGGTCTAGAATCAATAGAGAGTGTAGGGACCGGTTTGGCCAATACACTCAGTTGCATACCATGCACCTGGGCAAACCGAGCGTCCACCAGATTAGCCCCGGACCCACTATCAAGAAAAAACAGAAATCCTCTCAGTTCTAGTACCAATCACCACCTCCGCAGGCACGAGAAACTGAGAGGGATTTGGGGACGAAATACACACTCCCAGGTTAACTCCTTGGTTCAAAGAGGTCCGGGATGGACACCCCCCAACAAAATGTCCCTCTCTCCCGCAAAAGAAACACCTTCTAGTCTTGCGGCTCACCGCTGATTCCCTCCTACAAAATGATGTCCCTCCCAACTGCATGGGTTCCTCAGAACAGACCAGGGGAACCTCAGTATAAGGGACTTTAGTAGTAGGTGGAGTCATCACGGGAGGCGGAGTTACCTCGCGTCTTCCCCGAAGTCGTCTATCAATGCGAATAGCGAGGGCCATAGCAGCCTCCAGTGATGGAGGAGAATCATACTGAGCCAACACATCTTTTAATTTGTCAGACAACCCTTGACAAAACTGGCTCCTAAGAGCTGGGTCATTCCACTGAGTATCTGTTGCCCATCTACGGAACTCAGAAGAATATTCCTCCGCTGGACGATTTCCTTGCCGTATTTTACGTAACCTTGTTTCAGCAAGGGAGACTCGATCCGGATCATCATATACCAGACCCAGGGCAGCAAAAAATCGATCCACTGACTGGAGATCTGGAGAGCCTGGAGGAATAGAGAACGCCCAAGATTGAGGGTCCCCTTGTAAGAGCGAGATAACAATTCCCACCCTCTGCTCTTCACTCCCAGATGACCGAGGCCGCAGCCGAAAGTACAATTTACATGCCTCCCGGAAAGTAAAAAATTTGTCCCGCCCACCAGTGAACCTATCCGGGAGAGCAACCTTAGGTTCAGATCTGGTTTGCTCCGGGGGGACAAAACCTTGGACTTAATGTCTGCAAATTCCATGGACAACCCCTGCAACTGCCGGGCCAGCTGGGCTACTGGATCCATGACAGCTGGGGAGAATCTTTAGTATTGGCCGGTGAAAATGTCACGCTGTATAGCAGATATATATATGTGATGACAATAATCTATATCAAAAGGGCAACATACTATATAACATGCGCATAGCTATATGATAACATAGAATTACCTGACAGAAAGTCCAGTGGGTCAAAACGGAATCCGTTATACGCTGTCTCCGGCTAGAGGGTGACCGGGGTCTAAGCTGACCCTAACTGGGGTCCTAACTAATCCCTCAACCTGGAGGTACTGTTAAAGGTACAGAGGTCCAGGCCACCAGCGTAAACCCTGTCTCCTATCAATCCCTGCCAACTGTATTCTAGTCCTAAGAAGGACCCTGAATACCACCAAAGGGAATGACCGGGTAACGGTTAATGAACAGAAAGACATACAAGAAAGATAAGAAATAAAGTAAATAAAGTCTTACATACAACACTCACACACAGTAGGAACACCTAAGGTCTCAGAGATAAACTATAAGCTATAAGAGTAAAAACAACTAAGGAGCTCTTAGCTTAAGTATTCTCAGAACCGCTCCAGTCTGCTAAACTATATGAATGCTTTCACCGGCATCCAACACCCAGACTGGCAGGAATATAAAGGAAACTAATTAGAACATAATCCAAAGCAGCCGGGCGAGGCTGGACCTAGTCTTAGCAAAGAGCTAGGTAAAATTAACTCTCTCATTACCAAACACAAAGAAACAGCAGCTCAGCTGTGAGAAGTCAGAATGTGCAATCGCGACGATCTTCGTGGCGATGCACCCATGACAGCAGCACTTAGGGAGAGATTGTTCTGAAGCGAGCGTATAGGACAGGATAGGGTGAATTGCACCTATGATACCTATGACTAAGGGCACTGACGTGCCAGAAATGCGTCAGGATGTTTTTTATCTTCACCTTTTTATGTTTTGAAAATTAAATTCTTTTTTATAGAATGGCTGTGCTCACCCACTCCTCCCTCCTTCCTTGTTTCCATTAGGCCATAATCACTGGCAGGATCAGCACCCTCCAGGAATTGCTTTCAACCGAGACTCTGCATCGAACGGCATGGTAAGCTGAATATACCCCTCTTTTTTCTGCTGAATTGCACATCCTTTATGCTGCAGCATGCAACTGATACCAAAACCCCTTCTCAGGGCTAATAATATTTTTTTTGCTCTGAATTTTGCAAATTGTTGTGAGCATGGAAATATTATTCCCCATTTTTACTGCAGAAGCTGTGCGTCAAAAGCATAACCAGACTTGATTGGCTCTCAATATTTACACTGCAGTCTCATATGTGCATCTGGGCTGGGAAAATTTGGCTGGCATTGTAATACAGTTGTGAAATTTTATATGGAATTTAGCATGCTAGAGTTGTGCCTCAAAAATTCCCTCCCAAAAGAAATTGTTTGTTAAAAAAATTGCATTGCTATATTTATACTGCAGTCTTATACGCTCATCTCAACTGGGCAAATTTTGCTGTTATTGTAATACTGCAATTTTTTAGAGCAGTGAAATTTTATGCGATATTTATCGTGGTACAGTTGGGCCTCAAAACACTCCAAAAAATAAATTGTTTATAAAAATAATAGCATTGCTTTATTGATACTGCAGTCGTATACGTCCATCTGCAGTGGGCACAATTTTTAGGCATTGTAATACTCTCTGCAATGATTTCTTAACAGGGATATATCATGCGTAATTAAAAATGGTCAAGGCACGTGGTAAGGGACGGGGAAGTGGACATGATGCTGATGGTGAGCGCAGAGGCCGAGGCTGTGTACAAAGTAAAACTGTGCCTGCCGCAGGAGTACAACAAACACACACATCATGTCGATTTAGCTTCTTTTCCCACTTTGTTGGGGGATGCAGAGCACCACTCTTGAAGGCAGACCAGTGTGAAAAGGTTGTTGAATTGATAGCAGATAATGCTTCCAGTCATTTTGCCAGCACCACTCTGTCTACCACACGGTCCATTGTCAGTAGCCACATAATCCTCACCGGAGACAAGTGATCCCACACTTGAACAACTCAAAGAGCTGTTCATCTTTCCATTTTTAGATTCTGGTCTCTCGCCCTGCCCGTTTCAATCAGGACATGTGAAGTTTGCATGTAGCGATGCTCAAATATTTGAGCAGCCATGCTCACAAGAAGGTGACTGTGCAATTACTGTTGCAAGAGCTTTATGATGATAAGAGACAATTGCGAGCAAGTGTATTGCTATGCCAGCAAGTTAGGAGGAGGACCAGGGTGCAAAAGTGGAAGACGTGACAGTGGACAATGAAGTGGATGATGAAGTCACACACTGACTCAACCTGGTAAAACGACATGCAGAGCGAGGACAGCAGCGAACCGGGGGAGGGATTTGCAGTATCACAAGAGGCAGGAAGAGGCAGTGGGGTGGCCAGAGGCAACTGATCCCCAGAGCACCAACACAGGTGAAGTTGCCAAAGGTTAAGTGTTCCCGAGTTTGGCGCTTTTTTAAAGACAGTCCAGTTAACCCAAAAAAGGCCATTTGCAACATCTGCCAAGCCAGCATCAGCAAGGGCAGCACAACTACCAGCCTGACCATGAACAGCATGCTCAGGCACATGCAAGCAAAGCACCCCATACATTGGCCGAACACCAGGGTCACAAACAGTGTCTGCAGGTGACACCACTACCTCTTCCTCTGTTCTGTGGGTACGTCAATCCCCTGTCTATGATGTAGGTGAAGATGCTTCCCACCCTGCAGCTGTCGTTGCACACTTGTAAACACCATCAACCACGTTCACGTCCTTTTCCCAGCACAGCATTCATTTGTCCCTGCCCCAGTTCTTGGAACGCAAGCGTAAATACGCAACCACCCACCCACAGGCTACAGTACTAAACGGCCATATTTCCAAACTGCTTGCCGTGGAAATGTTGCCATTTAGGCTTGTGGAGACGGAAGCTTTCTGCAACCTCAGGGCGGTGGCCGTCTTCGGTGCTCGGTAGCCAGCTGCCACTATTTCACCTGTTGTGCCTTCACCGCCTTACACGAGAACATGCCTCATAACATCAGCCGTGCATCTCACAAACGTCAACATCAATCGCAAGCTGGAAGCACTGCAGCACTGCCTCAGCCAATCGGCAACAAGCCCTGCTGAAGCTAATCTGCTTAGGTGACAAACTGCACGCCGTCGCAGAGTTGTTGAAATGTCTAACAGACCAGACTGATCGGTGGCTATCGGCCCTGAACCTGAAACCCCGGCATGGTCGCATGTGACAATGGCATTACCTGGTGGCAGCTCTGAATCTTGATAACCTCGCACACATACCATGCCTGCACCACGTGCTCAACTTAGTGGTTCAGCGGTTTCTCAAAATCTACCCACATTTGCCTGAGCTACTTGTGAAAGTATGTTGCATCTGTGTCCATTTTAGCATGTCAGCTACAGGTGCCGACGCCCTGGCAGGGCTGCAGCAGTGTTTCCAGCTTCAAGCTCACTGTCTGGTGTGTGATGTTGTAAGGGAATGGAAAATGTTATTATTTTATCTTTTGCCTCTTTCCTGTATTTTGCAGGTACTGCTACACATTCATGTGTATTACTATTTTGTGTGTCACACAGGTATTGCTACACTACTCTGTGTATTACCTTAAGAGATAAAAGTGTAATCTATATTCATGTGCTGTTATTTATAAAAGTTAGGGAAAGTGCAGTTTGTAGGATTGGCCACTAGATGGGGGCATTTTAGTGTCCACAGTTCTTAGATAGTGTATAGTATAAGTATATGGTTAATAGTAGGAGGGGCTGCTGTGTGGTAAGCCAGAGTAGGTGTTAGGTTTAGTCAGAGGGCGAGGGATGCCCGAACGTCCATAAGGGCTCTAAGCCTAGGACACCGAAGCAGCCACGTAATTTGAAGTGAAGTGAAGTCAGCTGTCCACAGCACCAGAACAGTACAGCAACAGGCCAGTGCAGTTTGGAAGGTCAGAATGTGGCAACTCATTGTTTGGGCAGAAACCCTTAGAACCGGGGCGAAACGGCCAAGGGACCCCACAGATGCAGTGAGTACGGACAGTAAAGACGTGGTGCAAATACAGAAGACAGTGCAGAAGGGCAGTACTCTCTTTCAGTGGCTTCTTACTCCGGGAATTAATGATCTTGTGTCTGGGGCGAAACAGACCGAGGGATTCATACCTGTATTAGAGCTGTGCAGAGAGAATGCTGACGAACCGTCAGGGATGGTTCGACCCAGGCCCGTGCTTTGTGATCATGAGAGTAACACAGGGAAAGAAAAGGAACATTGTTTTGTGAAGCCTGTTATAAAAGATGTGAAGACTTTGGATGTGCTGTGTAGATGTGGAGCCCCAGCTGTGCTAGGATTCCCACATCTCCTGGAAGGGTGCACTAAAAGATTTAACCACTAGAGGTCCTAATTCATACACACATCTTCACCCTTCCCTAAGACCAGCAGAGGGAGCCTGATAGACATATGAAAGGAGGGTGAAGATAGGAAGAGAGAGTCAGAATTCAGATTTGAGAGACTGCAGTGCAGTTCAGTAAAGTGGAGTCTAGTAGAGTGGAGTCAAATCCATTCCAGTCTAGTCAGAGCTGAGACAATTAAGTAGTCTGCAGACAGAGCAGACGAGTGGAGTTTGCAGCAAGGGACTCCATAGCTCAAGTTGAGAGCCAGGAGCGTGCCGACTCTCTGAGAGTGGCGAAGAGGCAGCCCACCAACTGCCAGTGTGTGTAGTCGTGCGAGGGCCCGAGTAGGCCGAAGGCAAGTGGAAACGAGTAGTAAAAGGAGGCAGAGGAACCTCAACAGCTCACCTCAACGAGTACTACCGGACGCCGGGGTCCGAACCTATAGGGATCTGCACGACCCATAGGAGAACACCGGAGTTCCTGGAGGACTATAGGTCCCGGGACTACCACAGAGCTGATACGTAACTGGGCCAGGAGGATGGAGTCCGGCAGGCAGGGCACTGCAAGCAGGGACTGTGTGTTTCAGGAAAAGGTCCAACCACAAGGTCAGCCAGTTGCAGGACGGAGACTAAGCTAGGCCCAGCTTCATGCCGGCCAGGACTTTATTACAGTAAGGCAAGGAACAGGAGGCCACACACCTACTCAGTGGGAGAATTTGGATGTGCACCCTTCACCCTACAGTGCTCCAGGGAGTGCCTGCAACATCTTCAGTAAAGGTACCAAAGTGACTTGTGTGTGTGTCCATCTTCTTAACTCTAACTGCCGGGTCCCCCCCTCGTCCTGCTTCCATATATATCTACCTGCCCTGAAGGACTCAGCCTCACCTGTGGGAGGCCTAACATCTAGCTGCACAACACTAACCCTTCAGTGGATCAGCACAGCAGCACTGGTCACCCTGACCAGGTACTACAGGTGGCGTCACGAATCCCCATACCAACATTCAACTCCCCTGTAAATATCCCACATTTATGGTGAGCACCCAGGGCTACGGACTGAGCTGTGTTGCCGTGACATCCCCCATAGGAGTTAATAGACTCGGATCTGAGTACCCCCACGGCCCTGGGAGGGGGCTCATAATGAACCAAGTAAAGATGTTCATGTTGAAAGGGACTGTGTCTCAGTTTATGCTGATCTACCTGGAAAGGAACTCCCACAGCATAGGGGAGAATCAGAAGGAACTGGACTTGAAGGCACAGGTATGCTGACTAATGATGAATATGTTTCTGTGAGGGAAGGCCAGGACACAGACACCCAGGTGTCCTCAGCCATGACTACGGTCCTGGCTGACCCTTACAATGTCACCACGTGTTGGAACGCAACATTACATTTGTTGGTAAGGCTTTGTGAGCAGCAGAGGGCAGTAGATGAATACCAGCTACAGCATGTGTGTGACCCGCACCACAATTGTGGGTTTCCAGGGATATGGGGTACTCGGAGCCGAGCCTGTAGATTTCTATGGGGAATGTCACTGGTAGCGTGGCTCGTTCCGTGTCCCTGGCGGTCAGGCGTTAAAGGGGGTTTATTTACAGGGGATTTAGTAGATAACAGTTCGTGACGCCACCTGTAGTTGTCTGATCACTAAGACCAGCGCTGCAGTAGATCTCTGAGGGGATGTTGTGGCAGCTAGATGACGGGTCCCCCACAGGTGGGACTGGTCCCTCAAAGTCTATGGTATTAATGATGTAGGGTGCAGATAAATGAATCAGTCTCACACCATCCAGCGTCTTTCCATACCTTTTACTTTCAAGTTGTTTAGGCAGGTCCCAGGGAGACTGGTCGGGTGGAGGATGTGCTTCGAGATAACAGCTGAACAGGTTAGAGGCCTCCTTTACTTCCAATATGATGAGTCCAACTAGCATAGAGCTAAGTTAACTCCGAATACTCCAGCTAACTCCATAGCTGTACTGCCCGGTCAGTTTTGTGGTCGGAGCCTTCCAGTGATGGAACTAGGTTCTTGCTTTCGTCGTGCACAGACTCAAAGTACCTATTCCACCTGACCCCTGTTACGTACCGACACTCCAAGGGCTGCTTTCTGCGACCTAAGGTCCAGTAAGACTCTGGTTTTTCTACCACTACGCCTGAAGCTGTAGCGGCACTTCGGTCCCCAGTGACCGGATAATTTGTGCAGGTATCCTATACCTAAGGCACTTCTCTGTTTCTTCCACTGCGCCCATCGCCCTGTTCGCGCTTTTAGCATAAGCACTCCACACTTCCTAAGGTAATACAAGTTAATCCTTTCTTGCTTCTTCCTTGGAGCTTGCTGACAGAATCTCAGTATTCTCCTAGTTCAGGAGCACGTCGACTGAACTTCACTGTCCTTGGGACAGGCGACTGAAGTTTCTGCTGCTAAATCTCCTTTCCATCCAACTGTCTGTCTGATTAGGCACAGCTCTGACTAGGCTAAGGTGAACTGGCTCACCCTTACTAGCCTCCACTTTAAGAACTGCTGACAGGATCTGGCTGAGCTTCTTCCTCCCTCCAAATCCAGGCTAGACTGACTACTCTGTCCGAAGACAGGAAACAGACTGACTAACTGACTTCTGCATGTCACTAGCTTATACACCCTATGGGTGTGTCTAAAGTGTGTGTTGGAGTGAATGGATATCGAGCATTAAACTGTTACCTCTCCGCACATCCTCCAGGGTACTGTGTGCTTTAGACACCAGGGCTACACATTCCCCCTTGGTAAAATACAGCACTCCCGGGCTGTGAAATATAAGAAGAAAGACATTTTGTTTTGCATTAACAATAAACATTACAACTCTTCCCATCCGGGAGGTGAGGATTCTTAAAACGTTGCATTTTGTACAGTAAGAAATACAAAAGTATCAAAACATCAAGACACTCAATAAATACACAGTATTCTTGTGAAGGACCCGCACCAAACCTTCAACGTAGGTCCTGGGTGGGCTGCAGGACATCTGACTGCAGACCTCGCTCAGTGCCACACCATACGGGTTTTATGTTCAGAGGTAGTAGTGTAATAGTGGCTTCGTGTAAAACCAATATAATGCACCGAAGCGCAACTATTTACAGGATAAGTTCTGGGCTGGCACAGTCCTCAGCCTCTCAGTCCTTGACATAATAAAAGACACATATATATTTTCACTTCAATATTTCCATTATATATCTATATATATACTTGTTTTAACTTTAATTTCACTTTACCCAACCAGGGTATTTGATGCAAAACTATGCACTCAACTTTTTCAAATTTTCATTCTGGTACCCAGCCGGGTATTCTACTCATTATAGAAAACATAGATACATTTGGGCTATAAAGTGCAAATCTGGCAAAAATTCTCAAACTTTCTACAACGTTACATGCGGTAGACCCCTCTCTGGATCCTACCGGTCTTTACTTTTTATTTACTTCAACTACATTTTCCACCCCGGGGGCTGGAACAATGCGATGCTCCTTAGAGCACATGACAAACAGGTCGTGACCTGCTATCAGGGTTTGGGTCGCAACAGTCCTTGTGCGAACCACTGGGGGCGCTTCAAACTGCAATTGACATTCAGGGGACGATGCCAGGGCACGGCCTGGTGCAGCGGGAGCCCGGGACTGTGACGCGCTGGCAATGGTGACGTTACCTGCGTCAGGGACGGGGTCACGGACGATTGTGACATTAAGGGCATACCATCCCTTCATACCCCAGTGCCGTGTGTAGGTGACTATGTCCCCATTAACCAGGTCTCTTCCCGGATGGCCTTGTGGTAGGTGGGACTCTACGTCGCGTCGGCTCACAAATACGCCTGGGTAAAGTCCCGGTTCCCGGATAAAACCCCAGCCCTTGCGGAACTGGAATTCGGTGAGCGCACCCCTGACGTCGTGGTTCCCTCCGGGTACCTTTATCGCGGCGAACGGTCTCCTTGTCCGCGATGAGCTCTGCATGCTGCCGCTGTCGGTTACGCTGGGCCTCACGCTCTTCTTCCTGCCGGCGTCGCTGCTCCTCTTTGCGACACGGCATCTCTCTTTCCCACTGGACCGCGTACGTGACGTCATCAATCCGCTCCATTGCATCCCAGTCAACGTCTGGCAACGATGGACAGGATCCCTCCGGTGTCCCTACCGGGGAACAATCATCTGCTGCGGCCTCCTGGCCGGGCGGGCGTTCCGGTACTGGCTGGACCTCCACAACCTCCTTCGCCTCCACCGCTCCATCGGTGGGATCAGGGTCGGTACTTTTGGGGGTAGTCTCCGGTTGCTCCTTAGCCTTGGGCAGCAGAAATTTAGGCAATTCAAATGGCGGAGGGTCGTCGAAGGGAGAGAACACCGCGTCCCACAGCCGCCGCTGTATCTGGTTACGCCGGCGTTTCTCAATCTCCTCCACGCCAGGTCGTTGCAGGATCATTTTCTTCAACCTTGCGTTTTCTTCTCCAATCTCCAGCAAGGCTTGCTGCAGGTGCAGGACCACAGATGGTTCCGGTTCTAGTGGCAGCTTGGCTGGGGAACGGGACCTGCCTTCCACCGCTTCCCTGCTCGGCTGCACACGTCCTGCTTCCATCATACTCCAAGTCCGTCTCTCGTACTTTTCCAGAACAGTCTGGTCTCTTCCGTGGAGGCGGGGTTTGCGTCTCCTCCTCTTCGCAGGGAAGGTGAAGAGGAGGCGGATCTCTCTTGCTGTAGGGCTGGATCGCACATTATAGTAGGCCTTGGAGAGGGCGGCCATAACTTTTCGCGCTTCAGGGGGGTACACGCCCACGAAGGTACGCCCACCTTCTCCACCAGCGCCTCAGGGCGCGAATATGGCGGCAAAGATGGCGGTATTTGGCGCCAAAAGTGCAAACAGTCCTTTTTCACTGAAACATTCCACAGGCACACAGGACTCACAATCTTGCAAGTTTTCGTATCCTGTTCGTGACGCCAAGTTGTGTGACCCGCACCACAATTGTGGGTTTCCAGGGATATGGGGTACTCGGAGCCGAGCCTGTAGATTTCTATGGGGAATGTCACTGGTAGCGTGGCTCGTTCCGTGTCCCTGGCGGTCAGGCGTTAAAGGGGGTTTATTTACAGGGGATTTAGTAGATAACAGTTCGTGACGCCACCTGTAGTTGTCTGATCACTAAGACCAGCGCTGCAGTAGATCTCTGAGGGGATGTTGTGGCAGCTAGATGACGGGTCCCCCACAGGTGGGACTGGTCCCTCAAAGTCTATGGTATTAATGATGTAGGGTGCAGATAAATGAATCAGTCTCACACCATCCAGCGTCTTTCCATACCTTTTACTTTCAAGTTGTTTAGGCAGGTCCCAGGGAGACTGGTCGGGTGGAGGATGTGCTTCGAGATAACAGCTGAACAGGTTAGAGGCCTCCTTTACTTCCAATATGATGAGTCCAACTAGCATAGAGCTAAGTTAACTCCGAATACTCCAGCTAACTCCATAGCTGTACTGCCCGGTCAGTTTTGTGGTCGGAGCCTTCCAGTGATGGAACTAGGTTCTTGCTTTCGTCGTGCACAGACTCAAAGTACCTATTCCACCTGACCCCTGTTACGTACCGACACTCCAAGGGCTGCTTTCTGCGACCTAAGGTCCAGTAAGACTCTGGTTTTTCTACACTACGCCTGAAGCTGTAGCGGCACTTCGGTCCCCAGTGACCGGATAATTTGTGCAGGTATCCTATACCTAAGGCACTTCTCTGTTTCTTCCACTGCGCCCTTCGCCCTGTTCGCGCTTTTAGCATAAGCACTCCACACTTCCTAAGGTAATACAAGTTAATCCTTTCTTGCTTCTTCCTTGGAGCTTGCTGACAGAATCTCAGTATTCTCCTAGTTCAGGAGCACGTCGACTGAACTTCACTGTCCTTGGGACAGGCGACTGAAGTTTCTGCTGCTAAATCTCCTTTCCATCCAACTGTCTGTCTGATTAGGCACAGCTCTGACTAGGCTAAGGTGAACTGGCTCACCCTTACTAGCCTCCACTTTAAGAACTGCTGACAGGATCTGGCTGAGCTTCTTCCTCCCTCCAAATCCAGGCTAGACTGACTACTCTGTCCGAAGACAGGAAACAGACTGACTAACTGACTTCTGCATGTCACTAGCTTATACACCCTATGGGTGTGTCTAAAGTGTGTGTTGGAGTGAATGGATATCGAGCATTAAACTGTTACCTCTCCGCACATCCTCCAGGGTACTGTGTGCTTTAGACACCAGGGCTACACACATGTACGTCAGAATTCCAGTCAGCCTCTACACATAAGAGCTGTTGAGTGGGCATGGATGTCTGACATCTGTGCGGTTCTGTTTCATGACTCGACCAAGATGGTGAGCGGGATGATGCCATAATCAGTGTCACCATCCCGCCTCTCTGTCTACTGAAATGCTTGCTGTTCACAGTTAAAGCTGAGGCTTTGCAGGCATAGCAAGTTGAGATAGAGCAAGAAACTATACTGGGTGATGCTACACAGCCCATCCTCATCTCATCTTCTCAAAGCGAATTGGGTGATAATGAGGAAGAGGAGCAGGAGCTGGTTGCCTGCACTACAGACTGTAGTACCCTCACCACCTTCATCCCGTCTGTTCAGCGTGGATGGCCTGAAGACAATGAGAAGAGGGAGAACGAGGATGAGGAGGACAACATGGACAGCTGCCTTCTTGTTGGGGCAGGGAAGTCTTGGCTGTTGGCAGTCTGGCACACATGGCTGAGTTTATGTTCCACTGCCTTTCCCGTGACCCTACCATTATATGCATTTTGGCCAGCACGAATTACTGATTGGTCGCCATTCTAGAACACATGTTATAAGGAGAACTTTGCATCTCTCCTTCTCTTGGCGGAGAGGTTTAATAAAATGTTGCATGCAGTACCAGAAGGCCCTAGTTGGAGAATTATTTAAAAAATTCCCATCTGACAATGCTAGCTGCAGAGGTCACAGTTCCTTGGACAACCAAGGAGTGGAGACTAGGGGGATATACAATAGATGCAGCAGGGTCAGGGGAACACTCTCAAAGGTCTGGGACAGTTTTCTCAGACCCTCCCAATGCCCAGGCCCTGATGCGTTGGGTACTCTGATAAGGAGGGAAAAGTTTTGGAAGATGCCGAAGGAGTACCTTGCCGACCGTACCAACATCCTCTGTGATTCTTCTGTGCCTTACAACTATTGGGTATCCAAGCTAGACACGTGGCATGAACTGTCTTTCTACGCCTTGAAGGTCCTGGCTTGCCATGCCGCTAGTGTTTTGTTAGAACGGGTATTATAATCGATAGGCACATCCGCCTGTCAACTGAAAATGCTGACAGGCTGACTCTTATTAAATTGAACAATGGGTGAATTGAGCCAGACTTCTGTACACCACCGGATGACAGCCGCAGAACATAAACTCAAACCCAGTATTTTTATTTTCCATTCTATTGGCATGTACCCCTTTTCACCCAAACATTGTTATGCAATTCAGGATTTCATCTTTTTTGTGTAGCCCTCCTCCTCCACCACCATATCAACAGGGGGATCAAGCTACCCTTGCTATAAATTTTTTAAAATTTTTTAAGGGTGCTTACGATGCCCGCATTACCAATTTTTAGAGGCCTACCTTAAATATTCTTTTATACTGTATATATATATATATATATATATATATATATATATTTATACCTCCAGGGGTGAATGTTTTTCAGCCCATTCACTTAGTGCATGGGCATTACCAGTCTAGGATACACACTCCTTAATAATGTGAACATTTTTTTTTGAGACCCTCAACTACGTCTCTTCAAAGGGGTATTGGAGTGCCTCCTTCTAATTTTTGGCTTCCCTTGCACTTAGTGCATACACTTTACCAGTGTAGGAGACCAACTCCTTAGTAACGGGTAAAAAAATGTTTCTGTGGGTCCACCTTCTAGGTAAAAAAATGTTTAAATGAAAAGAGCAGATGTGTTCTATTAGTGTATGATCCAGTGCCTTGTTGTGGACTGTCAGGTGGTCATCACATAGGGAGCTCTCACACTGCATGCAGGATTTCAGAGCCGGGACAGTAGCTTGTGTACGGTAAGTACAGAAGATCCTGGTCTCCATATCAGGCTGAGTAGATGCGAAACGCTCCCCTATATTCTCCAGAAGGGTTGATTAAATGACAGTTCTTGATGCTGCTACATTAAACTAAACACTTTTTTAAGGGCTAATGTGAGAGAACAGGTTGCGGGATGCAGTGACGGACAAGAAGCATAGCAAGGATTAACAGTTATACTATAACAGGGGAATACGATGTGTGGCCCAGCTATGTAAGGCACACACATAAAATCCAGGAGAATGCACAGGAAGGTAACCGAAAAAGCTTGTTATCTATTCACTTCACTCACCCTTTCAGACACACCCACCAGGGGTATAGGAGGGAGTGACACGTAGCAGAGCTCATTCAAGCTTCCTGTCTCAGGACAGTTGAGATCATCAGTCTGTTTCCTGTCTGAGAAGAGCTCAGTGCAGATAGTTTCCTGTCTGAGGACAGTGCAGTTCAGTCTCAGTCCAGTCTGGACTTGGAGAATACTGAGAGCTATTCAGTGAGCTCTAGAAGAAAGCTGACATTACCATCGAAGCTACAAGTGCTTATGCTAAGAGTGAGAGCAGGGCGAAGGGCATAGTGGAGAAGACAGAGAGAAGTGCTTCAGGTATTGGATTGCCTGCACTAAATCACCGGACACCGGAGTCCGAAGCGTTGCTAGTGTTTCAAGCATAGTAACAAGATAACCGGAGGCATCTGGACTACAGGTCGCAGAGAGCAGCCCTAAGTGTCGATACGTAACCGGAGTCAGGGAGAACAAGGACTTTTAGCAGGGCCCCGCATAAAAGGACTCTGTTCTCACCACATAGAAGGCTCCACCACAATATTGGCCGGGCAGTACAGCTTTTGAGAAAGCTGGAGATTCAGAGTTAACTTCGCTTCAGGCAAGTTGGACTCACATGTATATGGAGTAAAGGAGGCCTCTAACCTGCTCAGCTGTTACCCGAATGTGCACTCTCCACCCCGACCAGCTCCCCGGGATCTGCTTGAACCATCTACCAGTAAAAGGTATGAAAAGAAGCTGTATTGTGTGCGACTGAATTATTATCTACACCCTGCATCATCGTCACCATAGACTTCCAGGAACCCGTCTCACCTGTGGGAGACTTACTACCAAGCTGCCCCATAACATCCCTGTGAAAGTCCTTATAGCAGCGCTGGTCCAAATAACCAGATACCACAGGTGGCGTCACGAACTACCTATCCTATCAATCCCCTGTAAATATTCCCCATCGCTTGACTGCCAGGGCCACGGACCGAATCCCGCTGCCAGTGACAACTCCCATAGACTTCTATGGGCTCGGCTCCGAGTACCCCATAGCCCTGGTATCCACAATTGTGGGGCGAGTCAATTACCTTTGGCGTCACGAACAGGATGCAAAACTTGCAATTGTGAGTCCTGTGTGCCTATGTTGAACTGTTTGGTGAAAAAGACTGTTTGCTGTATTTGGCGCCAAATTCCGCCATTTTACCGCCATGTTCGCGCCCTCAGGTGCTGGTGAAGAAGGGGGGCGTACCTGAAAAAGCGCGCTGTTGCTTGGACACGCCCCCAACCTGCATCCCAATCTGCATCGCGAGCCGCATCGCAAACTGCATCGTGAGCCGCATCGCAAACTGCATCGCAATCTGCATCGCGAGCCGCATCGCAAACTGCATCGCAAAGCCGCATCACAAACTGCATCGCAATCTGCATCACAATCCACATCGCAAACTGCATCACAATCTGCATTGCAATCCGCATCGCAAACTGCATCACAATCTGCATTGCAACCCGCATTGCAAACTGCATCCCAAGATACCGCGGCATCATCAGAGCGCCAGCGACAAAGGTCCTGTCTCCACCGCTGCAGCCTGTGAAAGAGGTAGGCTCAGATTAACCAAGGGGGCATCAATATGTCGCAGCAACCAGCAGACGGAGCGGCCCCCGCCGGTGGCCCCAATAACCCACCGCTTGGCGTTGTAGTGCAGGATGGAGGTGCGGGCCCCTCACCTGGTCCGGTGGTCCCGCTTATGCCCCTAGCGCTCCCATACATGCCAGGAGTGAAGTGGCTTCCCCAGTACAGCGGCGAGCCAGACACCCTGCCAGGGTTTAAAAGGAAAATATGTAGTATTTTGGATATGTACTCCATGACTGAGAAGCAAAAAGCTGCTGTGGTAATAGGACAGTTAGCTGGTGCGGCTGAGAGAGAAGTAGAGACTTGGCCCATTGCAGACCAGGAGTCGGTACCTGCGATTCTCTTAAAGCTACAGGCCATCTTTGAGGACCGCACAGAAACGGATCTCCGGATGGCATTTTATCAGTGCTTCCAGAAATCGGGTGACAGTATAAGGGAGAACGCCTGCCGACTACAGGGGGCCCTGCGAGCTCTTAAACAGGCTAACCCTGCAAGTCCCATTGTTGAGAGCCAAATGTTGAAAGAGCAATTCGTGCGGGGACTGAGGTCTTCAGAGGAAAGAAGGACTGTAAACTGGTGGTCCTTGGATCATCCAGATGCCACCTTTGATGCCCTAAAGGACATGGCAATAAAAGGACTTCGACCCCTGGAAAAGCCTGAGGTGGCAAATCAGTATCACCCGGGTGAAGCCACTCTTAAGCCGGCAGTACCCACCTTTTCCCCGCAGGTGGCAGAAGCTAAAACGCAGGTGGCGCCCCCTAGTGAGTTGGAATGTCTGCGCTCAGAAGTGCGCCAGCTGACTAAGAACTTGGCCACTGTAATGGAGGCCCTGCAACTGCGGAAAGGAAGGAGGAGAATCCTACTAGCCGACTGTCCGGAGGATGTCCCTTGGATGAACCGGAGGAAATGGAGGACGTCGCCTCATCGGAGGAGGACCACGCCACCCCAAGGAGCGACTCCTGATCAACATCATCCTCGGCGGGAGATCGTCTGCTACCGCTGCAATCAAAAAGGTCATATGGCTCAGCAATGTCCTTTAAACGAGCCGATCCTGGGTCAGAGGGCCAACACCCAGGAGTAGATTCATCAGGCCCCTTGGACTGGAACCGCAGGTTCGTGGGTGGACGACCCTACCTGTCCATGATTCTGGACGGGATTGCAATCCCTGCACTGCTGGACACGGGATCTCAGGTGACCATCATAACTGACGTCCTTTACAATAAATTTTGGTCCATAGACAGTCTCCAGCCCCCGAGCCCTGACTTGACAGTGTACGCCACCAATGGTCTCCCTGTTGAAGTAATTGGAGCCAAAAACGTAAACGTAAAAGTGGGCAGGGTGGAGCTGAAGGATCAGGGACTTTTAGTGGTAAAGACTGTAAATGAGGAGAATGCCTTAAATGTGATACTAGGTATTAACATTATCAGTAACTGTCTGGGAGAAGTTGTGTTTTTGCTCCAACAGCTCGCTGAAATTGCCAGGCCAAAGCAGAAGGGAGTGATCCAGAGGGAGATCCGGGCCCTGATGTGCCAGCAGCAAGCGAAGCTTACAGATGGTGAAATCGGTAATGTACGGGTCACAGACTCGAACCCCATTGTAATACCCCCAATGAGTGAAATGTTAATATGGTGTAGAGCAGCCATGGGTCTGAGAGGACAAAACTACCAAGCAGTAGTAGAACCCCATCGCTCAGAACACAGACCTACACTCATGATTGCTAGAGGGGTAGTGGAAGTAATAAATGGGAGAGTACCAGTACGACTTCTCAACTGGGGGGACGATGAAGTAAATTTGCCACGTTATGCTACAGTTGCTAAATTACATGCCGTAGATAACAATTCTATCCTCACAACCGAGTCCTTAGCCTCCCGCCAACCAGCGGAGGATAATGATCCGGCAACCCCGGTAGCGGACTGGTGTCAGCAGCTTCATATTGGGACAGACACCACTTCCGTCCACCAGAAACAGGGGGTACTACGGGTGGTACAAGAGTACGCACAAGTATTTAGCAAGCACCCACTTGATTTTGGGACAATTAAGGGAGTACAGCATCATATCCCTACAGGCAGTCATCCTCCCATCAAAGAGCGGTATAGGCCTATACCTCCAGCCCACTATCAGAAAGCTAAGGAAATGCTGAGTGACATGAAGAAAGCCGGGGTGATAAGGGATAGTTGTAGCCCCTGGGCAGCACCTCTAGTTCTAGTTAAGAAAAAGGATGGTAGCATGCGAATGTGTGTAGATTATAGGCAAGTAAATCGTATAACACATAAAGATGCATACCAATTACCACGCACAGAGGAATCCTTAGCTGCTCTGAAAACGGCTAACTACTTTTCTACCCTCGACCTTACTAGTGGGTACTGGCAAGTAGCTGTGGCTGAGGAGGATCGGGAGAAAACTGCTTTCACCACCCCAATGGGACTCTGCGAGTTTGACAGAATGCCGTTTGGCCTCAGCAGTGCCCCAGGAACATTCCAGAGAGTGATGGAGAGCTGCCTGGGACATCTCAACTTTGAAACTGTGCTGCTGTACCTGGACGACGTAATCGTGTACTCCAAGACATATGAAGATCATCTGAAGCACCTGGCAGAGGTATTCGAGTCACTGTCCAAGTATGGGATGAAACTGAAGCCCTCTAAATGCCATCTGCTCAAACGGAAGGTACAGTACTTGGGACATATTGTCAGTTCCGAAGGAGTAGCGCCGGACCCCGAGAAGGTCACAGCCATCCAGAAATGGCCGGAGCCGAAGAATCTAAAGGAGGTGCGTCAGTTCCTGGGACTAACAGGTTACTACAGGAGGTTTGTAAAAGATTACACTAAGAAAGCGGCGCCTTTACAGGACCTCCTGGTCGGACAACCTCTCAAGAGCAGAAACCCTCCATTCAATTGGGGTAAAGAACAAGCTGAGGCATTCAAAGAGATGAAAGAGATCCTGACAGGCGATGAAATCTTAGCCTACCCAGATTACAGCCAACCGTTCCTGCTATACACAGATGCCAGTAACGAAGGATTAGGAGCTGTCCTCAGTCAGAAGCAGAACGGCCAAGAAAAAGTCATCGCCTATGCCAGCAGAAAGCTCAGGCCAACTGAGAGGAATCCGGAAAACTATAGCAGCTTCAAACTGGAGTTTCTGGCGCTGGTCTGGGCCATTACCGAAAGATTCAAACATTACCTTGCCTCCAACAAGTTCACTGCGTACACAGACAACAACCCCTTGACGCACCTTGAAACAGCCAAGCTGGGAGCCATGGAGCAACGTTGGATGGCTCGGTTGTCAAACTACCAGTTTACTATCAAGTACAGAGCGGGCCGTAAAAATGCCAACGCGGACGCCTTGTCCAGAATGCCGCATGAATCCGACACGGAGGAAGAATCAGATGATCTGGAAGAAATCGAGCTACCTGCATTCCACCGAAATGGGATGGTCCAAGAGCAACGGGTCTACAGGAAGCGGTGTGGTGAGATGTTGAACCCTTTACCTCATCACAGCTGGAAAGAGACTCAGGACAGCGATCCCGTGGTCAGCCGTGTCAAGGAGCTGATAAAACAGGAAGGTTCCTCTTGGAGAAAGATGCATCCATGCCAGCAAAGCTCCTGTGGAATGAGATAGCCGGTTATTCATTTACGTGAGAAATTGTGCAGGAGATACGTCGACCCAAGGACTCATGAGATGGTTTGGCAAATAGTGGTCCCGAGAGCAGACATCCAAATGGTGCTGGAAGCCTACCACGATCAAGCAGGACACTTTGGCTGGAGAAAGCTGGAGACCCTGTTGAGGTGCCGGTTCTACTGGGTAGGGATGCACAGCTCCATCGAGAAGTGGTGCCGGAACTGTGGACCCTGTGGCCTCAGGCGAAAAGACTACAGTAGCCAGAAGGCACCCTTGCAGCCTATCCGGATGACTCGTCCCTTGGAGATCGTGGCATTGGATCACGTCAAGTTGTCCCCGAGCAGGTCAGGGTACACATATGCCCTGACCATGGTGGATCACTATTCCAGGTTTCTGGTGGTCGCCCCTGTTAAAGATCTGACAGCAGAGACAGCAGCCAGAACCTTCCAAGCAAGTTTCTGCAGACCACACGGATATCCAGAACAGGTACTGACTGATCGAGGTCCAGCCTTTGAAGCTGAACTGTTTCAAGAATTCTGTCAATTGTATGGATGCAAAAAGATCAGAACAACACCATACCACCCTCAGACCAACGGCCTTTGTGAAAAAATGAATCACATTGTCCTCGACTTACTGAAAACTGTACCCCTGGAAGAAAGGAATCGGTGGCCAGACTTGTTACCCGACCTGGTTGACTTGTACAACCACATCCCAGTAAGTTCCACTAACTGCACTCCAGCTTACCTTATGAGAGCAAGACCTGGAAGACTGCCAATGGATTTGGAGCTGGGAGTGGTAGAACCAGAGGCTGATGACAGTGTTGAAGATTGGGACACAACTCGACAGGAACAGTACAAGAGAGTACAAGCCGGCGTAGAAGACAGTCTCAACAAAGTAAGAGAAAAACAAGAGAAGAACTATAACAAAAATGCTCCCGCTAAGCCTTTAATGCCTGGAGAAATGGTGCTCAAAAGGAAAAGAAGAACACACAAGTTGGATGATCAGTGGGAACAGGAGCCTTACGTCGTGCAAAATTCCAATTTTGATAACAGAAAGGTCTGTACCATTAGTAAGGATGGAGGAAAAACGACGGCAACGGTGTCCAGAGATCATTTGAAGTTGTGTCCTGGCCCATTAAAGCTCCGTGAAGAAAACCCTGTTGTTCATCAAGGAGAGAGTGCTGAAGCGGTCATACACACGGATTTGGGAGATTTACCTGCGGATTGGCCCAGATTGGGAGATGCTGTAATTATTCCTGTGCTGCAGTTTTATCAACCGCAAGAGGAGTCTCTACAACCGGTCATACCAATTGTGCCAGTTGAGCCAGTTCCAGAAGAACCTGTTCCGGCAGACCCTCAACCATCAGAACCCCAAGCAGCGGACCCGCAAGAAGCAGCACCACAAGAAGTGGAATCCCCTGGTGAAGCTGGTGAAGCAGTACCGCCTCGTCCAGTCACTAGCATGCTTGCCAGGTCCCTAGAGAGGTGGAGTCGTATCTATAGTTTGCCGTTACGCAGAACAGAGAGGCTAGACATTACTATACCTGACGCTACCCCACGTAGGTCAGAACGTATCACTAAGGGAAAACTACCTATTCGCTATCAGGAGTAGTCCTAGTAAACTAGTTAGCAAGACCCAGACAGGGTTTATTGTCACTGACAAAATGTATAAAGTTTGAAATTTATATATATATCTATGTGTTTAACCATGCCAAAGAACTGCGTGGCTGTGGACTGTGCCAGCCCAAAAACTTTCATGTAAATAGTTTGCACTAAGGTGCATTATCTTGGTTTTACACGAAACCATTACTATCTACCTCTGAAGAAAAACCCGTATGGTGGGCCTAGAGTGAGGTCTGCAGTCAGAAGTCCTGCAGCCCACCCAGGACCCACGTGGGAGGTTTTTGGTGCGGGTCCTCCACAAGAATATTGTATAATATTTATGGAAATGTCTTGATATTTTGATATTTTGATACTTTTGTATTTTTCTAATGTACAAATTGTAACGTTCAAGAAGTCGTACCTCCCGGATGGGATGAGTTATAATGTTATGTTTAATGCAAAAAACAAAAATGTTTTTCTTTTTCTCTTTTACAGCCCGGGAGTGCTGTGTTTAACCAAGGGGGGATGTGTGGCCCAGCTATGTAAGGCACACACATAAAATCCAGGAGAATGCACAGGAAGGTAACCGAAAAAGCTTGTTATCTATTCACTTCACTCACCCTTTCAGACACACCCACCAGGGGTATAGGAGGGAGTGACACGTAGCAGAGCTCATTCAAGCTTCCTGTCTCAGGACAGTTGAGATCATCAGTCTGTTTCCTGTCTGAGAAGAGCTCAGTGCAGATAGTTTCCTGTCTGAGGACAGTGCAGTTCAGTCTCAGTCCAGTCTGGACTTGGAGAATACTGAGAGCTATTCAGTGAGCTCTAGAAGAAAGCTGACATTACCATCGAAGCTACAAGTGCTTATGCTAAGAGTGAGAGCAGGGCGAAGGGCATAGTGGAGAAGACAGAGAGAAGTGCTTCAGGTATTGGATTGCCTGCACTAAATCACCGGACACCGGAGTCCGAAGCGTTGCTAGTGTTTCAAGCATAGTAACAAGATAACCGGAGGCATCTGGACTACAGGTCGCAGAGAGCAGCCCTAAGTGTCGATACGTAACCGGAGTCAGGGAGAACAAGGACTTTTAGCAGGGCCCCGCATAAAAGGACTCTGTTCTCACCACATAGAAGGCTCCACCACAATATTGGCCGGGCAGTACAGCTATTGAGAAAGCTGGAGATTCAGAGTTAACTTCGCTTCAGGCAAGTTGGACTCACATGTATATGGAGTAAAGGAGGCCTCTAACCTGCTCAGCTGTTACCCGAATGTGCACTCTCCACCCCGACCAGCTCCCCGGGATCTGCTTGAACCATCTACCAGTAAAAGGTATGAAAAGAAGCTGTATTGTGTGCGACTGAATTATTATCTACACCCTGCATCATCGTCACCATAGACTTCCAGGGACCCGTCTCTCCTGTGGGAGACTTACTACCAAGCTGCCCCATAACATCCCCTGTGAAAGTCCTTATAGCAGCGCTGGTCCAAATAACCAGATACCACAGGTGGCGTCACGAACTACCTATTCTATCAATCCCCTGTAAATATTCCCCATCACTTGACTGCCAGGGCCACGGACCGAGTCCCGCTGCCAGTGACAACTCCCATAGACTTCTATGGGCTCGGCTCCAGTACCCCATAGCCCTGGTATCCACAATTGTGGGGCGAGTCAACTCCACGCAGGGATGTAATGGGTGAAACAGGGGAAAAAACAGTATAATTGCAAAAGGATATGCAGAGTTCAAGAATAAAGGATCAGGTAAGGGCAGTCCCTGTGAAGCACTTACCGTATATACTCATGTATAAGCCGGCCCGTGTATAAGCCGACCCCCTAATTTTGCCACAAAAAACTGGGAAAACTTATTGACTCGCGTATAAGCCTAGGGTGAAAAATGATTATGCCCCCATATGATGCTCCACAGATTATGCCCCCATATGCTCCACAGATTATGCCCAATATGCTCCACAGATTATGCCCCCATATATTCCACAGATTATGCCCCGTATGATCCACAGATTATGCCCCATATGCTCCAGATTATGCCCCATATGTTCCACAGATTATGCCCCCATATGCTCCAGATTATGCCCCCATATGCTCCATATTATGCCCAATATGCTCCACAGATTATGCCCCCATATATTCCACAGATTATGCCCCCGTATGATCCACAGATTATGCCCCCATATGCTCCAGATTATGCCCCATATGTTCCACAGATTATGCCCCCATATGCTCCAGATTATGCCCCCATATGCTCCATATTATGCCCCATATGTTCCACAGATTATTCCCCCATATGCTCCATATTATGCCCCATATGTTCCACAGCTTATGCCCCCATATGCTCCATATTATGCCCCCATATGCTCCAGATTATGCCCCATATGCTCCAGATTATGCCCCATATGTTCCACAGCTTATGCCCCCATATGCTCCATATTATGCCCCCATATGATCCACAGCTTATGCCCCCATATGCTCCACATTATGCCCCCATATGTTCCACAGTTTATGCCCCCATATGCTCCATATTATGCCCCCATATGTTCCACAGCTTATGCCCCCATATGCTCCATATTATGCCCCCATATGTTCCACAGCTTATGCCCCCATATGCTCCACATTATGACCCCATATGTTCCACAGATTATGCCCCCATATGCTCCATATTATGTCCCGTATGCTGCACAATTATGCCCCATAGTATAGGCCTCATAT
>JARQOD010010509.1:0-27077 GCA_033576555.1 Oophaga sylvatica | reverse complement strand
GTTTCCCTAAAGTGTGGCTTCTAGGGGCATATGATAAGGGCCCGGGGTGAAAGAAATCTAAATTCAAAATCAATGAGAGATTATGGGTGTTGATTAACGGGGAACTGTCGATACAGTGGGCATGGCAGGTTAAAGATGCAAAAAAAGGGCCAGAATCCACATGGGCATGCTCAAACCCCGGAAGTATTTAAGGGGTTTTAAATTTGGAAATAACAACCGGAAAAATAATGTCTGGACTGTGCGTGCGCTGAGTAATAGCGCTGACGCGGGGTGTTGGGCCATGCACGGTTAAACCATAAAGGCGCCGAATTTAGGAGCGGGGAAAAAGACAAGCCTGTGAATTCGACTGTCGAAAACATGTTGGCAATGCACAAAGGGCATACCAAGAGATAAATTTGTTAAAGAGAAAGATAAGGAATGGGGCAGAAGCTAAGACAATTTAAAAAGCAAGTCAAAAAAAAAGGCGCAGTAAATAAAAATGTTAGTGTGAATAAAATGTGCTGGGAAAGGTGTTATCAGACAGCTTGGGAGAAAAAGGTGTCTTCGGCGTGCTCAAATAATGTTTTCCGCCCCGCGGCCCCAATGTTTCATGCTGTTCGACATCGCAACACATGCAGGGATTTCCAAACAACGGGTACTGCTTTTGTGGTCCGTTTTTTTTATGGCCCCCTTGCTTGCATTGACGTTTTTTAATTGACCCTAGTAAAAAATGGACATGTTTCCATGTTTTGGTCTGCAAAAAATAAACCCCCTTGAATGGTCAAAAACATCACCGACCGGGTGGGTGCTGTCTGTAAAAATTGGACGTCTAAACGCCCCCAAATTTTCATCCGAGGGTAAAAATTGGCAACCTGGGACACTCCGGGTTTTGGAAACTAAACTCCAATACCCTTTAAAAGCGACTTTTTGGGGGTTATCCCAAAAACAAACCCTGAAAATAAAACCTGCAATCGGGAGGGACAGGCTCCACAACACCCCTTTACTGCTGCAAAACCTTAAAGGAAATTTCATCGTTTTCTTTGTTTAACGTTTGTGTTTTTTGGCAATTCCATCATTTATCATTACGCTATTTTTGGGTGGTTGTTTCTTATGGACTGATAACAATAGCCTTTTTCAGAATGTTTTTTCCCCGAAAAGTTCCCCTCCATATTTTAAGATTTGGATCTGTAAAAAAACCAATGTATATGTTTGTTTTCACCCGAAAACCACATTTGGGGGTTTACCGGGCAATGGGGTTCAGAGCCGACCCGTGAAGTCTTGGGGATTTTGTACAGGTAGTGGGGCTCGGTCTGGGGCCCGGGCGGTCTGGCGTATTTTGGGGATATATTTTACAGGGGTTTGTTTACGACAGTTCGTGACGCCACCTGTATGTTCTGGAAATTTGCCCCAGCGCTGCTGTGATCTCGGGGGGAGGTGAGGCAGTAGTGTGGGGCCCCCCTACAGGGGGGGACCTTCCTCGGTCGGGTAGTTAGGTAGGGATTGTGCAGGCATGCAATAATAACTCAGTCTCACACAGTCAACGTCTTTCCATACTTTACTTGCAGGATGATAAGGCAGGTCCCAGGGAGGCTGATGGGGTTGATGGAGGATGAGCTTTGAGGCAACAGCTAAGCAAGTTAGGGCCTCCTTTACTTTCCAATGAAGCTGAGTACGACCAGCCTGAAGCGTAGTCCTCTCTATGATTCCAGCTAGTCTTTAGCTGTTCTGCCCAGTCAAATTTGTGTTAGAAGCCTTCCTGCGAGGGAGCTGAATCCTTTTCTTGTCGTGCACTAACTCAAAGTCTTCACACCCCCTGACTCCAGCTACGTTCTGACTATAAGGGGCTTGTCTGCCGCGACCTAGGGTCCGGTAGATTCCTGGTTTTCTCTTCACTATGCTGTACAATAGTGATCCTTCGGTCCCCAGTAACCGGTTGCAACGTGCAGGACTTTTCCAAGTCAAAAGCACTTTTTCAATTATCTTCCTTCCACTTTGCCCTTCGCCTTGCTTGTCTCTTAATAGATAGTTCAGTCTTTCTTCCAGTGGGGCACAGCTCTGACTAGACTAAGGTGTATACAGACACCTACACCAGACTCCACTTTCTGAACTGATGATAGACTTAAACTGGACACGTCTACTCTGTCCAAGGACAGGAAACTGACTTCTCACTCTGAAGTCCAGACACTGACTGACTAAATCACTCCCTTCCACACCCCTGCTGGGTGTGTCAGAAGTGTACATGATGTCATGAAGAGACCTTAACTGTTACCTCTCCACTCATCCTCCTGGTATTGTGTACCAGGGCTACACATTCCCCCATGGTAAACGACAGCACTCCCGGGCTGTAAAATATAAAGAGACATTTTTGTTCATACAATAACATTAAACAATAACATCTTCCCATCCGGGAGGTGAGAATACCTTGAACGTTACGAACAATAACATTTTACATATAGAAATACAAAAGTATCAAATAGCATTTAATAAATATATATACAAGATACTTGTGAAGGACCCGCACCAAACCTTCAACGTGGGTCCTGGGTGGGCTGCAGGACATCCAAATGCAGACCTCACTCAGTGCCACACCACACGGGTTTTTGGTTCAGAGGTGAGTCAAGGTTTCATGTGAAACCATTAAGAAGGCACTTTAGTGCAACTATTTACAGGATACAGTTTTTGGGGCTGGCTCAGTCCTCAGCCTCTGAGTCCATTGTTAAACGAAGACATAATAGAGAAAAAACACATTTATATATATAGACTTTTACAATGTTCACATAAATTCGTTATAATCACTGCTGATATCTAATGGGTAATTTCCCTTTTGTGATTCTTTCTGATCTACGTGGTGTAGTTTCAGGTATAACAAGTTGCGATCTGTCTGCACTGCGTAACGGCAAACTATAGAACTGCCTTAACCTTTCTATGGATCTGGCAAGCGTACTGATGGCTGGGCGGTGTGAGTCAGCTTCACCAGGGGATCCCATAGTATGGGCGCTGCTTCAGATGATCCATCTTGAGGTTCTACAGGTTGAGGTGCTGCTGGAATGGGTAACTCCTGAGCGGGCTCAACTGGCACCACAGGCACAACTGGAGGTAAAACTTCCTCTTGTGGCTGATAAAACTGCAACACTGGAATTATCACAGCATCTCCCAGTCGGGGCCAATCCGCAGGAAAATCTCCCAGATCGGTGTGTAGGACCTCTTCCTTTCTTTCTCTTTGATTGAAGACAGGGCTCTTTTCACAACTCTTTAAGTGTTCTGGACACAACTTCAAATGATCTCTGGACACAGTGGTTGTTGTTCTTCCTCCGTCTTTACTGACGACACAAACTTTTCTGTTGTCGTATTTAGAATCTTGTATGACGTAGGGTTCTTGCTCCCACTGATTATCCAGTTTGTGCATCTTTCTTTTTCTTTTTAATACTACCTGTCCAGGCATCAGAGGCTTGGCAGGAGCATTTCGGTTGTAAACATCTTCCTGTTTCTCCCGTGCCTTATTAAGACTTTCCTCTACACAGATTTGTACTCTTCTGTATTGCTCTTGCCGATTGACGTCCCAGTTCTCCACGGCATCGTCTGCCTCCGGTTCTACCACTCCAAGTTCTAAATCCATTGGTAGTTTTCCGGGCCTTGCTCTCATAAGATAGGCTGGAGTGCAGTTAGTTGAGCTTACAGGTATATGATTATACAAATCAACCAAATCAGGTAGTAAATCCGGCCATCGATTCCTGTCTTCCAACGGTATGGATCTCAACAAGTCAAGGACAATATGGTTCATCTTTTCACAAAGACCGTTGGTTTGAGGGTGATATGGTGTTGTTCTTATTTTCTTGCACCCGTACATTTGACAGAATTCCTTGAATAAATCAGCTTCGAAAGCAGGTCCCTGATCGGTTAAGACTTGCTCGGGATACCCATGCGGTCTGCAGAAGCTTGCTTGAAAGGTCTTCGCGGCCGTCACTGCGGTCTGGTCTTTCACTGGAACAACCACCAGAAATCTGGAGTAATGGTCCACCATGGTCAAGGCGTATGAGTATCCAGATCTACTCGGCGACAGTTTGACGTGGTCCAGGGCCACAATCTCCAGGGGACGAGTCGTCCGGATAGGTTGCAGGGGGGCCTTTTGACTACCGTAGTCCTTTCTTCTGAGACCACAGGGTCCACAGTTCCGACACCACCTCTCGACGGAGCTGCGCATCCCTACCCAATAGAACCGGCATCTCAACAGGGTCTCCAGCTTTCTCCAGCCAAAGTGTCCTGCTTGATCGTGGTACGCTTCCAACACCATTGGGACGTCTGCCTTGGGGACCACGATTTGCCAGACCATTTCATGGGTTCTGGGGTTGACATATCTTCTGCACAACTTCTCACGGTATAGGAACAACCTGCTTTTCTCGTTCCACAGGAGCTTGGCTGACATAGATGCATCCTTTTCCAGAGAGGAGCCTTCCTGTCTTAACAACTCCTTGATGCGGCTGACCACTGGATCACTGTCCTGAGTCTCTTTCCAACTATGATGGGGTAAAGGATTTAATGTTGCACCATTCTGCTTTCTGTGGACTTGATGCTCGTGGACTACCCCATTTCGATGGAACGCGGGTAGCTCAATTTCTTCCAGGTCGTCCGATTCTTCTTCCGTGTCAGAGTCATGCGGCATTCGGGACAACGCATCAGCATTAGCATTCTTTCGACCTGCCCGGTACTTGATAGTAAACTGGTAATTGGACAACCGAGCCATCCATCGCTGCTCCATGGCGCCCAGCTTGGCGGTTTCCAGGTGCGTTAACGGGTTGTTGTCTGTAAACGCAGTGAACTTATTGGAGGCCAGATAGTGCTTAAATCTTTCAGTGATGGCCCAGACCAGCGCCAGAAACTCCAGCTTGAAGCTGCTATAATTTTCCGGATTCCTTTCAGTTGGCCTGAGTTTTCTGCTGGCATATGCGATGACTTTTTCTTGTCCATTCTGCTTCTGACTGAGAACGGCTCCCAACCCTTCATTACTGGCGTCGGTGTACAACAGGAACGGTTGGCTGTAATCAGGATAGGTTAAGATCTCATCACCTGTCAGGATCTCTTTCATCTTTTGGAATGCTTCAGCCTGTTCTTTACCCCAATTAAAGGGAGGGTTTCTGCTCTTCAGGGATTGTCCTACTAGGAGGTCCTGTAAAGGAGCTGCCTTCTTCGTGTAATCTTTCACGAATCTCCTATAGTAACCCGTTAGTCCCAGGAACTGTCGCACTTCCTTAAGGTTCTTCGGCTCCGGCCACTTCTGGATGGCAGTGACTTTCTCTGGGTCCGGCGCTACTCCTTCCGAACTGACGATGTGCCCCAAGTATTGTACCTTCTGCTTGAGTAGATGGCATTTTGAGGGTTTCAACTTCATCCCGTACCTGGACAGGGACTCAAACACTTCTGCCAGGTGCTTCAGATGGTCCTCATATGTCTTGGAATACACGATAACGTCGTCTAGGTATAGCAGCACGGTTTCAAAATTGAGATGTCCCAGACAGTTTTCCATCACCCTCTGAAATGTTCCTGGGGCACTACTGAGCCCAAACGGCATTCTGTCGAACTCACAGAGCCCCATTGGGGTGGTGAAAGCCGTTTTCTCACGATCCTCCTCAGCCACAGCCACTTGCCAGTAACCACTAGTCAGATCAAGGGTAGAAAAGTAGTTAGCCGTTTTCAGAGCAGCTAATGATTCCTCTATGCGTGGTAGCGGGTATGCATCCTTGTGTGTTATGCGGTTCACCTGCCTGTAATCCACACACATTCTCATACTACCATCTTTCTTTTTAACCAGAACTAGAGGGGCTGCCCAGGGACTACAACTATCCCTTATCACCCAGCTTTCTTCATATCATTCAACATTTCTTTAGCCTTCTGATAATGAGCTGGAGGTATGGGCCTATACCGCTCTTTGATGGGAGGATGACTGCCTGTAGGGATATGATGTTGTACTCCCTTAATTGTCCCAAAATCAAGTGGATTTTTGCTAAACACTTGGGCGTACTCTTGCACCACCCGTAATACCCCTTGCTTCTGGTGAGCGGGAGTGGTGTCCGTCCCAACATGGAGTTGCTGACACCACTCCGCCACCTGAGTTGCTGGGTCATTGTCCTCCTCTATTTGACAGGAGTCTAAGGACTCAGCCGGGAGAATAGAATTATTATCAACAGCATGAAGTTTAGCAATGGTTGCATAACGGGGTAAATTTACCTCATCATCTCCCCAATTGAGAAGCCGTACCGGTACTCTTCCATTCACCACCTCTACTACTCCTCTAGCAGTCATAAGTGTAGGTCTATGTTCTGAATGGTGGGGTTCTACTACAGCTTGGTAATTCTGTCCTCTCAGACCTATGGCTGCCCTGCACCAAATGATCATTTCACTCATTGGGGGTATCACAATAGGAACTGAGTCAGTGACCCGTACATTACCAATTTCGCCGTCGGTAAGCTTCGCTTGCTGCTGACACACCAGGGCCCGGATCTCTCTTTGGATTACTCCTCTCTGCCTTGGTCGGGCAATCTCAGCGAGCTGTTGGAGCAAGAACACAACTTCTCCCAAACAATTACCGATAATGTTAGTACCCAAAATGATATTTAAACCGTTCTCCTCATTTACAGTCTTTACTACCAGAAGCCCTTGGTCTTTCAACTCCTCTCGGCCCACCTTTACATCTACACATTTTGTTCCGAGTACTTCTACAGGAAGACCATTAGAAGCATACACAGTAAAGTCAAGGCTCGGAGGTTTAAGACTGTCCATTGACCAGTACTTGGTATATAGAGCATCAGGTATGAGGGTCACCTGGGACCCAGTGTCTAACAATGCTGGAACAGCAATACCATCTAGAATAATAGACAGGTAGGGTCGCCCGCCCACATACCTGCGGTTCCAGTCTAGGGGGCCTGACGGGTATTCTCCTGGGTGTTGGCCCTTGGACCCAGGTTCTGCCCGTTTAAAGGACACTGTGTAGACAGATGACCTTTCCGGTTGCAGCGATAACAGATGATCTCTCGACGAGAAGGGTGTTGATCAGAGGTTGCTCCTGGGGGTGGCGTTGTCCTCCTCCGGGGGGGCGACGTCTTCTTTCTTCTCCGGTGCATCCACGGAACGTCCTCTGGGCAGTCAGCTAGCAAGATCTTCCCTTCCTCTTCTTTCCGCAGCTGTAGGGCACTCATCACAGCGGCCAGATTTTTAGTCAGCTGGCGCACCTCTGAGCGCAGACAGTCCAATTCACTAGGAGGTGTCACCTGCGTTTTGGTTTCTGCCACTAGCGGGGAACAGGGGGTTACTGCCGGTTCCAGAGTGACTTCACCCTGATGATGTTGGGTGGCCACCTCGGGTTTGCCCAGGGGCCGCAGCCCTTTTATTGCCATGTCTTTTAGGGCATCAAAGGTAGCATCCGGATGATCTAAGGACCACCAATTTACAGTTCTGCGTTCCTCTGGGGATCTCAATCCCTGTATAAATTGTTCTTTCAGCATTCTATTCTCGTCGATAGCATTTAAATGGTTAATTTGCTTGAGGGCTCTCAGGGCTCCCTGTAGTCGGCAAGCATAGTCCCGGATGCTGTCACCTGGCTGTTGTGAACAGTGATAGAAGGCCATCCGGAGATCCGTTTCTGTGCGGTCTTCAAATATGGCATGAAGCTTCAGGAAGATCGCAGGCACCGACTCCTGATCAACGGTATCCCAAGTCTCCACTTCCCTCTCAGCAGCGCCAGTTAGCTGCCCTATTAGCACAGCAGCTTTTTGTCTCTCAGGCATGGAGTACATTTCTAGGATGCTGCATAACTTCCGCTTGAAGCCTGCTAATGTGCCTGGCCCACCGCTGTATTGGGGAAGCCATTTCGCCCCAGGCATATATGGGAGCGTTAGTGGCATGATCGGGACTACCGGACTGGGTGCAGGGCCTGCGCCTCCATCTGGCGCTATAATACCAGACGGTGCGGGATTGGGGCCTCCGGCCGGGGCCGCACTGTCAGCCGGTTGTTGTGACATCTTAGCGCCCCCTTGGTTAAACGGAGCCTACCGGTTTCAGACGCTGCTACTTCACAGGCACAGCAGTGGGAACAGGACCTTCGTCGCAGGCGCTCTGATGTCAGAGCGTTCACTTCCTGTTGCAGGACCTGCCGATGAGTCAGAGCCGGGGGCGTGTCCAAGACTTTGCGCGCTCTTTCAGGTACGCCCACCTTCTTCTCCAGCGCCTGAGGGCGCGAATATGGCGACAAAAATGGCGATTTTGGCGCCAAAAGTGCAAACAGTCCTTTTTCACAAAAACACTCCACAGGCACACAGGGCTCGCAATGCTGCAAGTTTCGTATCCTGTTCGTGACGCCAAGTTGTTGTGTCTACCCGCCACCACAATTGTGGGTTACCAGGGCAATGGGGTACTCAGAGCCGAGCCCGTAGAAGTCTATGGGGATTTTGTCACAGGTAGCTGTGGCTCGGTCTGTGGCCCGGGCGGTCTGGCGTATGTTGGGGATATATTTACAGGGGATTGATTTACGTACAGTTCGTGACGCCACCTGTAGTGTTCTGGTAATTTGTACCAGCGCTGCTGTAGATCTCTGAGGGGATGGTGAGGCAGCTAGATGTCGGGTCCCCTACAGGTGGGACTCTTCCCTCAGGTCGGTAGTTAGGTAGGGATTGTGCAGGCATGCAATAATAACTCAGTCTCACACAGTCAACGTCTTTCCATACCTTTACTTGCAGGATGATAAGGCAGGTCCCAGGGAGGCTGATGGGGTTGATGGAGGATGAGCTTTGAGGCAACAGCTAAGCAAGTTAGGGGCCTCCTTTACTGTCCAATGAAGCTGAGTACGACCAGCCTGAAGCGTAGTCCTCTCTATGATTCCAGCTAATCTTTAGCTGTTCTGCCCAGTCAAATTTGTGTTAGAAGCCTTCCTGCGAGGGAGCTGAATCCTTTTCTTGTCGTGCACTAACTCAAAGTCTTCACACCCCCTGACTCCAGCTACGTTCTGACTATAAGGGGCTTGTCTGCCGCGACCTAGGGTCCGGTAGATTCCTGGTTTTCTCTTCACTATGCTGTACAATAGTGATCCTTCGGTCCCCAGTAACCGGTTGCAACGTGCAGGACTTTTCCAAGTCAAAAGCACTTTTTCAATTATCTTCCTTCCACTTTGCCCTTCGCCTTGCTTGTCTCTTAATAGATAGTTCAGTCTTTCTTCCAGTGGGGCACAGCTCTGACTAGACTAAGGTGTATACAGACACCTACACCAGACTCCACTTTCTGAACTGATGATAGACTTAAACTGGACACGTCTACTCTGTCCAAGGACAGGAAACTGACTTCTCACTCTGAAGTCCAGACACTGACTGACTAAATCACTCCCTTCCACACCCCTGCTGGGTGTGTCAGAAGTGTACATGATGTCATGAAGAGACCTTAACTGTTACCTCTCCACTCATCCTCCTGGTATTGTGTACCAGGGCTACACATATGCATAGGAGGTGGATCTAGTGGTGGGATTATTTATACCATCTGGCAGGTGTATGTATCACTCGCATATCCAACCAAGGTGTTTCCATCCTGAATTAGACATTGGTAGGCTGTTTAAATTTTGATTTATTGGAGTACCATATGTTATGCCATGCAGCATTTGTCATAGTAGGAGAGTCGTATGTCCCTCTTTTCAATCTTGCATCTTTTTTATACTATGTGTGTTAATATTTTATATGAATAAAGTTGGATATTTTTTCAAAGTAAACTTTTTTGTTATCAATTCAATTGCTTGAGTAAATTGCAGTGTTATTTCACTGGATTTGTTTGTGGTATAAATCTAATGATTATACAAGCATAATATTACTAGTGGCACTATTTGGTGGATATACTTATTGGGAGTTGTAGTTTCACAAAAGCTGGAGGTTGCTGATCCAGTGGTAATCTAGGAGGTTACAATGGATCAAAAAAGGAGAGAACTATAGATGAGTAATAGAAAGATGGACGTCATCTGCACAAACAACTACAGACCGGTCTCCAATCTCCCCTTCATCTCTAAACTCTTGGAGCGCCTAGTCTACTCCCGCCTCACCCGTTACCTCTCCAATCACTCCCTCCTAGACCCTTCACAGTCCGGCTTCCGCCCCCTACATTCGACTGAAACTGCACTCATCAAAGTGACCAATGACCTTCTTACAGCAAAACGTAACTGTGACCACTCTCTGCTCATTCTTCTCGACCTTTCTGCAGCTTTCGACACGGTTGACCACCGTCTCCTACTGTCTAGGCTCCAGTCACTAGGTATTAAGGACACTGTTCTCTCCTGGTTCTCCTCCTATCTTTCTAACCGCTCCTTCAGTGTTTCGTTCTCTGGCTCCACATCATCTCCTCTTCCTCTCGCTGTCGGTGTACCCCAGGGCTCAGTCCTTGGCCCCCTTCTCTTCTCTCTCTACACGGCCCCAATTGGACAGACCATCAGCAGATTTGGCTTTCAGTACCATCTTTATGCTGATGACACACAACTATACACGTCATCCCCCGACCTTACCCCCGCTGTAATACAGAACGCCACCGACTGTCTGTCCGCAGTCTCCAACATCATGTCCGCTCTCTATCTGAAACTCAACCTCTCCAAAACTGAACTTCTTCTGCTCCCGCCGTCTACTAACCTCCCTAAATTTGACTTATCCCTCTCCGTGGGCGGCACCATAATAACACCCCGGCAGCAGGCTCGCTGTCTGGGTGTTATGTTTGACACCAATCTCTCCTTCACCTCCCATATACAATCTCTTGCCCGCTCTTGCCGCCTACACCTAAAGAACATCTCTAGAATCCGCCCTTTTCTCACCATGGAAACAACAAAAACCCTCACTGTAGCATTGATCCACTCCCGCCTGGACTACTGTAACGCTCTATTACTTGGCCTCCCCATTACTCGACTATCCCCTCTCCAGTCCATCCTTAATGCAGCAGCCAGGGTAATCCATCTGGCTAATCGGTACTCGGACGCATCCGCTCTTCGCCAGTCCTTACACTGGCTGCCCATTCATTATAGGATCCAATTCAAAGTACTGGTTCTCACCCACAAAGCTCTCCACAGTGCAGCACCCCCCTACATCTCCTCCCTCATTTCTATCTATCGGCCTAACCGACTGCTGCGCTCTGCAAACGACCTTCGACTAACCTCTGCACTAATCCGTACCTCCCACTCCCGACTCCAAGACTTCTCCCGCGCTGCGCCAATCCTCTGGAATGCTCTACCCCCAAGAAATTAGGACTATCTACAATTTGCATGGTTTCAGGCGCTCCCTAAAAACACATTTGTTCAGAGCGGCCTATCACATTCACTAATCAAAGTCATTCTATGTGTAAGTGTGTGTGTGTAGCCCACTCACTATCTCCATCCACCCCTCACTCCCTCAAGATGGCTGGACCATCATTGTAAATACACCATTGTATATAAACACCTGTACTTTGTATCTCCCCCACCTCATTGTAGATTGTAAGCTCTCACGAGCAGGGGTGGCTTATTTTGCTTTAATTATTGTAATGTTAACGTTGTTACTTATGACTTGTGTTCTGAAACTGTTAAACTGTAAAGCGCTGCGGAATATGTTGGCGCTATATAAATAAAGATTATTATTATTATTATTATTATCTGTAGGTAGATTAGAGGAGACGTAAGATATAAAATAGACGAATCTCTGAGATGCAGAAACAGATTTAAGATGGAGAGAGATTAGATCTATAGATGGAGACTATGGACAGATAAAATATAGAGAAAGCTGCGAGGGGACGGCAGGCGCCAGCAAATAAACCATTTTGCTTTTTTGCTCTGCAAAAGCGGAGTCCGTATCTGTGGAGCGAGGTCGGGGATTAGCAGCGAGAGGTCAATAACTCTGCACAATCTCATTAGTGTGATACCTGTGAGAACTGTACACAGTCCATACCGTTCTGTACTGTGGAGCTATGAGAACTCCGTATGTCGCCATATGGTGCTCCGAGCAGTACTGCATTAGACAGCACATGTCCGTGTAATTCACTAGTCTGAAAACGGACACATGGACGACAATGTGGATGAGAATCGGACTCTTCTTCGTACGCCCGCCTGAGCCCAGCCTTATGGAGGTATTCTCAGCTACTAGTAGTACTGCCATATACCCCCATAATATAATGCAGCTGGAATGTGACATTTCTTCTTACAAAATGTAGCAGAAAAACATAAGGTCCCAATTAAAATTATTCACCCCCTCACCATTGGAAATTTGGTTTATTAGCAACATTACAATCTTTCTGCTTTTTGCAATAAACCAATGTAATGAAAAAAACAATTTAAATATCTGAATACAACTAATATACCGAGTGGTTTCTCCAAATTCTCCACACAATGCCTCTGTAATGTGGTCTCAGAATTATTCATCCCTTCATGACTAGTGTCATTAGAACTTAGTAGAGCCCCTCCGGCTGTTATGACCTGCTGCATTGGTAATGAATAGCCAGTCAGCGTTCCTGCAGATTCTTAGCCCCTTCCTCATGGGTAATGGGCTCTAGTTAAAGGTAACCTGCCAGCTGATATGTGCTGCTCGTGCGATGCTGTGACGTTTCAGAGAAAAGCATCCTTCCAAATCCAAGGGAGACTATTTGGACAGACGTGTCCACGGCAGCTTACCACCAGAGTCGGACATGTCTCTCTATACACACACAGGGAGAGACCTGTTACTCCAGGGGAGCAGCTCTCCGAGTCCTGTCCGCTGTCAGGTTCTCTTTAACCCCTTCACACCCAAGTGTGGTTTGCACGTTAATGACCTGGCCAATTTTTACAATTCTGACCACTGTCTCTTTATGAGGTTATAACTCTGGAACTCTTCAACGGATCTTCGCGATTCTGAGATTGTTTTGTCGTGACATATTGTACTTCACGTTAGTGGTAAAATTTCTTCGATATAACTTGCGTTTATTTTTGAAAAAAACGCAAATATGGCGAAAATTTTGAAAATTTTGCAATTTTCAAACTTTGAATTTTTTTTCCCTTAAAACAGAGAAATATGTCACACAAAATAGTTAAGAAATAACATTTCCCACATGTCTACTTTACATCAGCACAATTTTGGAACCAAAATTTTTTTTTGTTAAGAAATTATAAGGGTTAAAAGTTGACCAGTGATTTCTCATTTTTACAACAAAATTTACAAAGCCATTTTTTTAGGGACCACCTCACATTTGAAGTCACTTTGACGGGTCTATATAGCAGAAAATACCCAAAAGTGACACCATTCTAAAAACTGCACCCCTCAAGGTACTCAAAACCACATTCAAGAAGTTTAATAACCCTTCAGGTGCTTCACAGGAGCTGAAGCAACGTGGAAGGAAAAAATTAATATTTAACTTTTTAGCCACAAAAATGATCTTTTACAAACTTTTTTTTATTTTCACAAGGGTAAAAGGAGAAAATGGACAGATAAAGTTGTTATGCAATTTCTCCTGAGTACGCCAATACCCTATATGTGGGGAAAAACCACTGTTTGGGCACACGGCAGAGCTCGTAAGGGAAGGAGCGCCGTTTGACTTTTTCAAACTAAAATTGGCTGGAGTTGAGATTGGACGCCATGTCGCGTTTGGAGAGCCCCTGATGCGCCTAAACAGTGGAAACCCCCCACAAGTGACACCATTTTGGAAACTAGACCCCCTAAGGAACTTATCTAGATCTGTTGTGAGCACTTTGAACCCCAAAGTGTTTCACAAAAGTTTATAATGCCTGGGTGTGAAAAAAAAAAAAAAACAATTTTCCACAAAAATGATTTTTTAGTCCCAAATTTTTGATTATTCCCAAGGAAATTGGACCCCAAAAGTTGTTGTCCAATTTGTCCTGAGTACGCTGATACCCCATATGTGGGGGGCGGGGGGAAACTGTTTGGGCGCACGGCAGGACTTGGAAAGGAAGCAGTAACGTTTTGGAATGCAAACATTGATGGGGGTCATGTTCCGTTTGTAGTGCCCCAGATGAGCCTAAACAGTGGAAACCCCCCACAAGTGACCCCATTTTGGAAGCTAGACCCCCTAAGGAACTTATCTAGATCTTTGGTGAGCACTTTGAACCCCCAAGTGCTTCACACAAGTTTATAATGCCCGGGCATGAAAATAAAAAATCCTATTTTTTCCCACAAAAATTATCTCTTAGTCACTAATTTTTTATTTTACCATAGGTAACAGGAGAAATTGGACCTCAAAAGTTGTTTTCCAATTTGTCCTGAGTACGCTGATACCCCATATGTGGGGGGGAACCACTGTTTGGGCGCATGGCAGAGCTCGGAATGGAAGGAGCACCATTTGACTTTTTCCAACCAAAATTGGCTGGAATTGAGATTGGACGCCATGTTGCATTTGGAGAGCCCCTGATGTGCCTAAACAGTGGAAACCCCCCACAAGTGACCCCATTTGGGAAACTAGACACCCTAAGGAACTTATCTAGATCTTTGGTGAGCAATTTGAACCCCCAAGTGCTTCACACACGTTTATAACGTAGAGCCGTAAAATTAAAAAATCATATTTTTTCCACAAAATTGATCTTTTCACCCCAATTCTTATTTTCCCAAGGGTAACAAGACTCCAAAAGTTATTGTGCAATTTGTCCTGAGTACGCTGACACCCCATATGTGGGGGTAAACCACTGTTTGGGTGCATGGCAGAGTTTGGAAGGGAAGGAGCGCTGTTTGACTTTTTCAACGCAGAATTGGCTGGATGCCATGTCGTGTTTGGAGAGCTCCTGATCTGCCTAAACAGTGGAAACCCCCCACAAATGACACCATTTTGGAAAACTAGACCCCTCAAGGAACTTATCTAGATGTGTGGTGAGCACTTTGAACGCCAAAGTGCTTCACAGAAGTTTATAACGTACAGCCGTAAAATAAAAAATCTTTTTTTTTTTACAAAAATGATTTTTTTGCCCACAATATTTTATTTTCACAAGCGTAACAGGAGAAATTGGACCCCAAAAGTTGTTGTCCAATTTGTCCTGAGTACGCTGATACCCAATATGTGGGAGTAAACTACTGTATGGGCGCACGTCGGGGCTCGGAAGGGAAGTAGTGACGTTTTGGATTGCAGACTTTGATGGAATGGTCTGGGGGCGTCATGTCACATTTGGAGAGCCCCTGATGCGCCTAAACAGTGGAAACCCCCCCACAAGTGACCTCATTTTGGAAAATAGACCCCACAAGGAACTTATCTAGATGTGTGGTGAACACTTTGAACCCCGAAGTGCTTCACAGAAGTTTATAACGTACAGCCGTAAAAATAAAAAATCCTTTTTTTTTTTTTTTACAAAAATGATTTTTTCGCCACCAATATTTTATTTTCACAAGGGTAACAGGAGAAATTGGACCCCAAAATTTGTTGTCCAATTTGTCCTGAGTACGCTGATACCCAATATGTGGGAGAAAACTACTGTATGGGTGCACGTCTGGGCTCGGAAGGAAAGTAGTGACGTTTTGGATTGCAGACTTTGATGGAATGGTCTGGGGGCGTCATGTCGCATTTGGAGAGCCCCTGATGCGCCTAAACAGTGGAAACACCCCACAAGTGACCCCATTTTGGAAAATAGACCCCACAAGGAACATATCTAGAAGTGTGTTGAGCACTTTGAACCCCGAAGTGCTTCACAGAAGTTTATAATGTACAGCTGTAAAAATAAAAAATCTTTTTTTTTTTTACAAAAATGATTTTTTCGCCCCCAATATTTTATTTTCACAAGGGTAACAGGAGAAATTGGACCCCAAAAGTTGTTGTCCAATTTGTCCTGAGTACGCTGATACCCAACATGTGTGATAAAACGACTGTATGGGTGCACGTCTCGGCTCGGAAGGGAAGTAGTGACGTTTTGGATTGCAGACTTTGATGGAATGGTCTGGGGTCGTCATGTCGCATTTGGAGAGCCCCTGATGCGCCTAAACAGTGGAAACCCCCACAAGTGACCCCATTTTGGAAAATAGACCCCACAAGGAACTTATCTAGAAGTGTGGTGAGCGCTATGAAGCCCCAAGTGCTTCACAGAAAATTTAAAACATACAGCCGTAAAAACAGAAAAATCATTTTTTTTTTTTTACAAAAATTATTTTGTCGTCCCCAGTTTTTTATTTTCCCAAGGGTAACAGAAGAAATAGGACAAATTGCACAATAACTCTTGTGGTCCAGAGTATGCTGATACCCCATATGTGGGGGTAAACTACTGTTTGGGCGCATGGCAGAGCTCAGAAGTGAAGGAGCACCGTTTGACTTTTTCAACGCAGAATTGGCTGGAATTGAGATCAGACGCCATGTCACATTTGGAGAGCCCCTGATGTGCCTAAAAAGCAGAAACCCCCCAATTCTAACTCCAACCCTAACTGTTATGTTTTGGTAGCTGAGGAGAGCAGGCAAAAACGGCAATACACCAGAGAGGTTGGAATCTACTGGATTGCAGTACCCTGACTAACCACCACAACTAAAGGCAGCCGTGGAGCGTACCTACGTTGGTCCTAGACGCCTCGTCACAGCCTGAGAAGCTAACTACACCTAAAGATAGAAAGAGGAAAACTATCTGCCCCGGAGCAGATCCCCAAAGAACATAGGAAGCCCCCAAACATGTAATGGCGGTTAGACAAGAGGAAATACAGACACAGAAAGAAAATAGTATGAGCAAACGTTGGGGCCCAAACTTCCTAGACAGAAAAGGATAGGAAGGACACTTACTGCAATCCCAAAAAACCCTAAAAATACCAACTCTACTAATTACAAAAACACCTGAGATCACACGACCTCTACCACCTAAATTAGTTCTCTGGTGTAACAAAACTAAGCCGCAGCCACTGAAAAAACTGGAAAAGGCAAATGAACAAATAACAGAGGCTCAGATAAACTGAGAGGAGCACAAGCCCCAGGAGGGGACCTGGCTGACCTCCACAAGAGTGCAGGAAACAATGCAAAAAACAAGCACAAAAATAAAAGCAGAAAAATCTTATCTGAGAGCAGGAGAAGAGGCAAGATTCAGCAAGTCTCCAAGTGAACCAGGAACAACAGCAGTTAGACAAGAACAATTGATCACCGGCAACCCTGATGGGAGGGAACCTCCCTTATATAGGACCAGTCTGTAACTCCTGATTGCCAATCTTCACTAAATGGTTCAGCACTGTCTGCAACCACCAGAGGGAGCTTCTGCTCAGAACTCATTTCTAACACATTCACAACAGTACCCCCCCCTTGAGGAGGGGTCACCGAACCCTCACTTGGGCAACCAGGTCGGTCAGGATGAGCTCTGTGATACGCACGGATCAGTCTCCTAGCATGGATGTCCGAAGCAAACATCCAAGAATTGTCCTCTTGACCATAACCTCTCCACTTAACCAAATACTGGAGTTTCCGTCTAGAAAAACGAGAATCCAATATTTTCTCAACCACATACTCCAGATTGCCCTCAACCAAAACAGGGTCAGGAGGCGCAGCCATAGGAACCACTGGCTCGACAAACCTCTTCAATAAGGACTTGTGGAACACGTTATGGATCTTAAATGTCCCTGGAAGAAGTAAACGAAAGGAAACAGGATTAAGAATCTCCATGATCTTATAAGGTCCAATGAATCTAGGCTTAAACTTAGGAGATGCAACTCTCATAGGGATATTTCTTGAGGACAACCAGACCAAGTCCACCACTTCAAACCGAGGACCATCAGTCCTATGCCGGTTGGCAAACCGCTGGGCCCTCTCCTGAGAGATTGACAACCTCTCCACTACCTGGTCCCAAATCTGCTGCATACGCTCCACAACAGAGTCAACACCCGGACAGACAGAAGCCTCCGTCTGTCCCGAAGAAAATTGAGGGTGAAACCCAAAATTGCAGAAAAATGGAGACATCAAAGTGGCAGAGCTAGCCCTATTATTAAGAGCAAACTCAGCCAAAGGCAAAAAAGAGACCTAGTCATCCTGATCAGCAGACACAAAGCATCTCAGATAAGTCTCCAATGTCTGGTTTGTTCTCTCAGTTTGTTCATTGGTCTGAGGATGAAAAGCCGAGGAGAAAGACAATTGAACACCAAGTTTAGAACAAAAAGTCCTCCAAAATCTGGAAACAAACTGGACTCCTCTGTCAGACACAATGTTCTCAGGAATGCCGTGTAACCGAACCACGTGCTGAAGGAACAAAGGCATCAATTCAGAAGAGGAAGGCAACTTAGGTTTTCCAAAATTATACATCTTGTGCCATTACCTATCACAAATCACCCAGATAACGGTCATTCTCTGAGAAACAGGGAGGTCGGAAATGAAATCCATAGAGATATGGGTCCATGGTCTCTTGGGCACAGGCAATGGCATCAACAAACCACTAGAGCGAGAGCAAGGCTTGGAGCGAGAGCAAGTCCCGCAGGACTGCACAAATTCCCTGACGTCACGGGACAAAGTAGGCCACCAAAAGGACCGACTAACCAAGTCTCTGGTACCAAAAATTCCGGGATGACCGGCCAACGCGGAACAATGAATCTCAGACATCACACTCTTATTCCACCGGTCTGGGACAAACAATTTCCCAATAGGGCAGCGCTCGGGTTTATCCTCCTGACACCCTTCCAGAGCCAGTCTCAAATTGGGCGAGATGGCGGAAAGAACTACACCCTCTTTCAAAATAACAGCAGGATCAGATAACTCAGGAGAGTCCGCAAGGAAACTCCTCGAGAGGGCATCCACCTTAACATTCTTAGTGCCAGGAAGAAAGGAAACCACAAAATTAAAACGTGTGAAAAACAAGGCCCACCAGGCCTGTCTAGGATTAAGTCGCTTGGCTGATTCCAGATAAACCAGATTCTTATGGTCCGTGAGGACCACCACCTGATGTTTGGCTCCCTCCAGCCAATGTCTCCACTCTTCAAAAGCCCACTTCATGGCCAATAACTCCCGATTACCCATGTCATAATTACGTTCAGTTGGAGAAAATTTTCGGGAGAAAAAGGCACAAGGGTTACTTTTAGAGGTCTCTGGATCTCTTTGGGACAAAACGGCACCTGCCCCAATTTCAGAGGCATCAACCTCCACCTGAAATGGCAGAGAAACATCAGGCTGCCGTAGAACAGGAACAGAAGTGAATCTCTGCTTAAGTTCCTGAAACGCAGAGACTGCCTCAGGAGGCCAATTCACCACATCAGAACCCTTTTTGGTCAAATCAGTCAATGGTTTAACAATAACAGAGAAATTACCAATAAATTTAAGATAAAAATTGGCAAAACCCAAGAATCTCTGAAGAGCCTTTAATGAAGTAGGTTGGACCCAATCACAGATGGCCTGAACCTTGACCGGGTCCATTTCAATAACAGATGGGGACAAAATGAATCCCAGAAATGAGATCCTCTGAACGCCAAAAAGACACTTTGATCCCTTCACATACAGAGCATTCTCTCTCAAAATCTGGAACACAGTCCGAACATGTTTCACATGAGAGTCCCAGTCATTGGAAAAAATCAAGATATCATCCAAATAAACAATCAGAAATTTATCCACAAAATCCCTGAAAATGTCATTCATGAAGGATTGGAAGACAGAAGGAGCATTAGTGAGCCCAAAGGGCATCACTAGGTACTCAAAATGCCCCTCTGGGGTATTGAATGCCGTCTTCCATTCATCCCCGTGCTTAATGCGAATAAGGTTATACGCCCCCCTGAGGTCAAGCTTGGTAAACCAAGTAGCACTTTTCACCCTGGAAAACAGGTCAGAAATCAAGGGTAACGGATATTGATATTTCACAGTGATATTGTTCAAGAGACGATAATCAATACACGGCCTTAATGAACCATCCTTTTTGGCCACATAGAAAAAAACCGGCACCCAAAGGTGAAGAGGATGGTCTGATATGACCCTTCTCCAATGACTCCTTAATATAAGACCGCATAGCGTCATGTTCAGGTACAGACAAGTTAAAAAGGCGACCTTTAGGGAATTTACTACCAAGCACTAATTCAATAGCGCAGTCATAGCTCCTATGGGGGGGCAAGGATGCAGATTTACTTTCGCTAAACACATCAGAAAAATCAGTCAAAAAGTCAGGAACATCCTGAGCCTGGGGAGAGGCAGAAAAAACAGGAGTGTTGGCATTAACACATTGGCAGCCCCAACTGGTTACAGACACAGATTTCCAATCCAAAACAGGATTATGAGACTGTAACCAAGGGAAACCTAGTACAATAATGTCATGCAGATTATACAGCACCAAAAATTTGCAACTCTCCTGATGATCAGGTTCAACCCTCATTATCACCTGAGTAGAGAACTGGGGTTTATTCTCAGCCAAAGGGGTAGAATCAATCCCCAGTAGGGGAATAGACTTGCGTAGGGGTATCAAGGGAAACCCACAACGTTTAGCAAAATCAAAATCCATCAGGTTAATAGCTGCTCCTGAATCAACAAAAGCCTGAGCAGAAAATGTGGACAGGGAGCAAATAAGGGTAACAGTCAACAGAAATTTAGTCTGAACACTACCCAAGACAACTGAGCGTGCAAAACGTCTTCCCCGCTTAGGGCAGACTGAAATAGCATGAGAGGCGTCACCACAGTAGAAACATAACCCATTGCGTTTTCGAAACTCATGACGCTGTGCCCCAGAATCCACTCTATCACACTGCATGGGTTCAGAAGCTGGTTCACAAGGCAACACTATTCCACGCATACCTCTACGCTCACGCAAACGTCTGTCAATTTGAATCGCTAATTACATAGAATCATTGAGACCAGAGGGAGCAGGGAAACCCACCATAACATCTTTTGCATTCTCTGACAGACCCTTCCGAAAAAGGGCTGCCAAAGCATCATCATTCCATTTGGTCAGGACTGCCCACTTACGAAATTTCTGACAGTATAACTCAGCGTCCTCAAGCCCCTGATTTAATGCCAACAAGGTTTTTTCAGCTTGATCAGTGACATTAGGTTCATCGTACAATAACCCCAGAGCCAGAAAAAATGCATCGACATTACTCAAAACAGGGTCCCCAGGTGTCAGGGAAAAAGCCCAATCCTGAGGATCGCCGCGCAGGAGAGAGATGACAATTTGAACCTGCTGTGCTGCGTTCCCTGAGGACTTAGGTTTTAAGGAAAAAAAAACATTACAGTTATTTTTGAAATTCAGAAATTTAGCTCGATCCCTAAAAACAAATCTGGCATGGGGATCCTAGGTTCCACAGCAGGCAACCCTGCAAGATAGGTAGCAATACTCCGAACCTCAGTGGCAAGCTGATCCACACGGCCAGACAACTGTGCAAGCTCCATTGAGAGAAAAAAAAATCCTCCTCAGCACTCAGAGAAACAGAGGGAAAAAAAAAAAATAAAAATCTCTGACAACTCTGACAATCTTTTTTTTTTCCACACTATTTTTCCCTTCTGTGAGTACCATACAACTTTCAGTTTTTGCCGGTGATACTGTTATGTTTTGGTAGCTGAGGAGAGCAGGCAAAAACGGCAATACACCAGAGAGGTTGGAATCTACTGGATTGCAGTACCTGACTAACCACCACAACTAAAGGCAACCGTGGAGCGTACCTACGTTGGTCCTAGACGCCTCGTCACAGCCTGAGAAGCTAAATACACCTAAAGATAGAAAGAGAAAAACTGTCTGCCCCGGAGCAGATCCCCAAAGAACATAGGAAGCCCCCAAACATGTAATGGCGGTTAGACAAGAGGAAATACAGACACAGACAGAAATTAGTATGAGCAAACGTTGGGGCCCAAACTTCCTAGACAGAAAAGGATAGGAAGGACACTTACTGCAATCCCAAAAAAACCCTAAAAAGTACCAACTCTACTAATTACAAAAACACCTGAGATCACACGACCTCTACCACCTAAATTAGTTCTCTGGTGTAACAAAACTAAGCCGCAGCCACTGAAAAAACTGGAAAAGGCAAATGAACAAATAACAGAGGCTCAGATAAACTGAGAGGAGCACAAGCCCCAGGAGGGGACCTGGCTGACCTCCACAAGAGTGCAGGAAACAATGCAAAAAACAAGCACAAAAATAAAAGCAGAAAAATATTATCTGAGAGCAGGAGAAGAGGCAAGATTTCAGCAAGTCTCCAAGTGAACCAGGAACAACAGCAGTTAGACAAGAGCAATTGATCACCGGCAACCCTGATGGGAGGGAACCTCCCTTATATAGGACCAGTCTGTAACTCCTGATTGCCAATCTTCACTAAATGGTTCAGCACTGTCTGCAACCACCAGAGGGAGCTTCTGCTCAGAACTCATTTCTAACACATTCACAACACCTAACCCCAACACACCCTAACCCTAGTCCCAACCCTAACCACAAACCTAACCCTAACACACCCCTAACCCTAATCCCAACCCTAACCCTAATCCTAACGTTAGCGCCAACCCTAACCCTAACTTTAGCCGCAACCCTAACCCTAATGGGAAAATGGAAATAAATACTTTTTTTAATTTTATTATTTTTCCCTAACTAAGGTGGTGATAAAGGGGGGTTTGATTTACTATTTATAGCGGGTTTTTATGATTGGCAGCTGTCACGCTAAAAGACGCTTTTTATTGCAAAAAGTAGTTTTTTGCATCACCACATTTTGAGAGCTATAATTTTTGCATATTTTGGCCCACAGAGTCATGTGAGGTCTTATTTTTTGCGGGATGAGGTGACGTTTTTATTGGTACCATTTATGACCATGTGACATTTTTTGATCGCTTTTTATTTCGATTTTTGGGAGGTTAGAATGAACAAAAATCTGCAATTAATGAATTTCTTTTGGGGGAGGCGTTTATACCGTTCCGCGTGTGGTAAAATTGATAAAGCAGTTTTTTTCTTTGGGTCAGTACGATTACAGCGATACCTCATTTATATAATTTTTTTAGGTTTTGGCTCTTTTATAGAATAAAAAATTTTTATATAAAAAATAATTATTTTTGCATCACTTTATTCTGCGAGCTATAACTTTTTTATTTTTTCGCTGATGATGCTGTATGATGGCTCGTTTTTTGCGGGACAAGATGACGTTTTCAGCGGTACCATGTTTATTTATATCGGTCTTTTTGATCGCGTGTTATTCCACTTTTTGTTAGGCGGTATGATGATAAAGCATTGATTTTTTGCTTAGTTTTTTTTTTTTTAAGGGGTTCACTAAAGGGGTTAACTAGTGGGACAGTTTTATAGGGGTGGTCGTTACGGACGTGGCGATACCAAATATGTGTACTTTTATTGTTTTGTTTTATTTATTTACAGGAAGAAATGAATTTATTGGGGAATATATATATATTTTTTTTCATGATTTTTTTTACCACTTTTTATTTTTATTTTTTTTACTTTTTTTACTTTGTCCCAGGGTGGGACATCACAGTATTTTAGCAGATCGTTGGTGTGACAGTGTGCACAGCACTCTGTCACACCAGCGATCGCTCTGGCATCGCTGCAGGCTTCCTCAGCGCCTGCTCTCAGCAGGCACTGAGAAGCCGCCTCCCTGCAGGACCCCGGCGCCATCTTGGATCCGGGGACCTGGAGGGAGGACAGACCCTCGGAACAGCGCGACACATCGCGCTGCTCTGAGGGTCTCAGGGGAGCGCGCAGGGAGCCCGCTCCCTGTGCGATCCTCCCCTGTGCCCCCGGTACACCGCGATCATGTTTGATCGCGGTGTGCCAGGGGTTAATGTGCCGGGATCGGTCCGTGACCGCTCCTGACACATAGTGCTGGGAGCGCAGCTGATCGCCCATGACATACTATTCCGTCCATGGGAATTAGGTCCAGGGTCACATGGACGGAATAGTACGTCTGATGGAATAAAGGGGTTAATAAATTATAGTGCTGGAATGAATATATCACACGGATTCATGTCTTTCTACATCAATTAAGGAATCTGCTTCTCTGACCTTCTAGGGGCATCAAAACACAATAGCAGACTCCAATCAGAGGGCAATAAAACTTTCACTCTTTATCTATGAACTGTTCCAATATTTATGTTCATCCCTCTGCCATAATGACAGTTCTGCTTCACGTCACTTGTCTTATCTTATTGCATTTTTTCTGTGCTGTGTTGTGTAAAAATATGTGATTCTTCAGATGTTGTATTAGTCTTTGCCTGATGAAGGGACCTGAGTTGTCTCGAAAGCTTGCAATTTGTTACCATCTTTTCAGTTAGCCATTAAAAGGTATAAACCACTGAGGACTCTCAACTCTAAATATTTACTTGCACACTCATTCTCTTGATGAGCTTCAAGAGGTAGTCACCGGAAATGGTCTTTCAACAATCTTGAAGGAGTTCCCAGAGATGCTTAGCACTTGTTGGCCCTTTTGCCTTCACTCTGCGGTCCAGCTCACCCCAAACCATCTTGATTAGGTTCAGGTCTGGTGACTGTGGAGGCCAGGTCATCTGGTGTAGCACCCCATCACTCTCCTTCTTGGTCAAATAGCCCTTACACAGCCTGTAGGTGTGTTTAGGGTCATTGCCCTGTTGAAAAATAAATGATGTGTAAGCTCTCAGGGGATATAGCTCTGGGATCGCCGTCCTGGTAGACGGAGTGGCACCGAAATAGTTCATTCACAGACAGCAGTTCTGGTGTAAACTGGCCGCAACCAGCTTTATTAAAGTCCACAGCAAACAATAGGTGATAAAAACAACTCATAAACAGAAATCCTAAGCCTCTCCGGCTTCTTACTACACATAGATAATTTCCCTTTCTATCCGGGTCCAGACTCTAACAGTCTGGTCCCCAAAATAACGCATATAGTCTGTAATTACCAGCGTGAGGTTCGCAGGAGACTCCACCGGCATCTGAAGTCAGATCCAGACTGAGAGAGAGGCCCCGTCTGGACTTTCCCAGCAGCTACTTCTGGCTGTCTAATTAAGCAGCTGTGTTCACTCAGGGTTGAACTGCAAGCCTGTCCCGGATGGGAATGGAGTGAACACCGTACTGCCAACCTATATTCCTTATGCGCCCCAGCTAAGAAACCTGGGCAAGATATACACCCCGTCCAGTACGCACCCCTTCACTGTCTCACATATCCCCCCCTCTTCTCCAGACCGAGGGCTGGTCAACAACTCCAAAGAGACAGTGAACTCTGGATAAGGCATCCGCATTACCCTGTAATTTCCCAGGTCTATGCTCGACCGAGAAATTGAATTCTTGAAGCGAAAGGAACCACCTTGTCACCCTGGCATTCCTTTCCTTGTTCTGCTTCATCCATGCCAGAGGAGCATGGTCTGACTGCAATTTAAATTTCCTCCCCAAGAGGTAATATCGCAGCGAGTCCAGCGCCCATTTGATTGCGAGGCACTCTCGCTCGACAATGGCATAATTTTGTTCAGCCGGTGTCATTTTCCGACTAAGATACATGACTGGGTGTTCTTCACCCCTCACGACCTGCGACAACACCGCCCCTAACCCCACATTAGAGGCATCAGTTTGGACCAGAAACTCTTCCCTGAAATTAGGGGTGACCAGGACTGGTCTTTGACATAAAGCCCTTTTCAACGACTGAAATGCTTTTTCTGCCTCTGGATTCCAATCTATCATTTTTGACTTCCCACCTCTTGTCAGGTCGGTTAATGGGGCCGCAATGGAGGCATAATTTTGTACGAATCTGCGATAGTACCCAGTGATACCCAGAAACGCTTTAACCTGTCGTTTTGTGAGGGGTATAGGCCAGTTCTGAATTGCCTCTACCTTATCGATTTGTGGCTTAATCAGTCCCCTGCCAATGACATAGCCCAGGTATTTGGCCTCTTCTAGGCCGATTGCACACTTCTCTGGGTTTATGTTCAGCCCAGCTCCGCCTATCGAGTCTAAGACGGCTTGTACCTTAGCTAGGTGGCTCTCCCAATCGGAACTGAAAATTACCACATCATCTAGGTAGGCAGCTGCATAAGCTCGATGTGGCCGCAGGATCAGGTCCATAAGCCTCTGAAAGGTAGCTGGGGCTCCATGCAACCCGAATGGCATCACAAGATACTGAAACAAACCTTCCGGGGTTGCAAAGGCCGTTTTTTCTTTTGCCTCCTCAGACAGTGGTATCTGCCAGTACCCTTTTGTCAAATCGAGGGTTGTAATATAACGGGCACCCCCTAACCTCTCGACTAGCTCGTCTACCCGTGGCATTGGGTATGCGTCAAATTTTGACACATCGTTCAACTTTCTGAAATCATTACAGAACCTCCAGGTTCCATAGGTTTTGGGATCAGGACAATCGGGCTACACCACTCACTTTGGGCCTCCTCAATGACCCCTAGTCTAGCATGCGTTTGATTTCAGTAGAGACTATCTTTCTGCGGGCTTCCGGAATCCTGTACGGCTTTACCTTGACCTTAGTACCGGGCTCGGTCTCGATATGGTGTTTTACGAGAGCAGTCCGGCCGGGCAAGTCAGAAAACCTCTGCTGATTTCTCTGGAGAAATGTTATGTTTCGGTAGCTGAGGAGTGCAGGTAAAAAAGGCAATACACCAGAGCAGTTGGAATCTATGGGATTGCAGTACCCTGACTAACCACCACAACTAGAGGCAGCCGTGGAGCGTTCCTACGTTGGTCCTAGACGCCTCGTCACAGCCTGAGAAACTAACTACACCTAAAGATAGAAATAGGAAAGCTATCTGCCCCGGAGCAGAACCCCAAAGATAATAGAAAGCCCCCAAACATGTAATGGCGGTTAGACAAGAGGAAATACTGACACAGAAAGAAAATAGAATGAGCAAATGCTGGGGCCCAAACTATCTAAATAGAAAAGGACAGGAAGGGTACTTACTGCAATCCCAGAAAACCCTGAAAAACACCAACTCTACTAATTTCAAAATCACCTGAGATCACAAGACCTCTACCACCTAAATTAGTTCTCTGGTGTAACAAAATCAAAACAGCAGCCATGAAAAAAACTGGAAAAAGCAAAAGAACAAAACTCAGTGGCTGAACTAAACTGAGAAGGCAGAAGCCCCCGGAGGGACCCAGAAGGCCCCAAAGAAGTGCAGGACAAAATGCAAAAATATAGCAACAACACAAAAGAAGAAAAATTCTTATCTGGTAGCAGGAGATGCAGACACGACACAGCAGGCTACAAGGGAAACTGGAATGAAGGATTCAGACCAGAACAATTGATCACCGGCAACCCTGATGGAAAATGACTCCC
>JARQOD010010508.1:0-27084 GCA_033576555.1 Oophaga sylvatica | reverse complement strand
TGCCTTTCCCATGACCCTCGCATTCTCAAAATTTTGGGTGACAGTTATTTCTGGTTGGTGACACTTCTAGACCCATGCAACAAGGAGAACCTTCTATCTCTTATTCCCGAGGTGGACAGGTCTACTATAATGGGGTAGTACCAGAATGCCATTGCTGCGGAAATATTAAAAAAATTCCCGTCTGAAAATGCTGGCAGCAGGGGTCACAGTTCGCTGGCCAACCAAGGAGTAAAGGCAAGAGAGACATAACTACTGTACAATCCAGCAGAGGCAGGGGAACACTGTCAATGTTATGGGAGAGTTTTCTCTGACCCTCCCATCACACAGGCCCTGAGGTGCCGGGTACTCTCGCAATGAGTGCAAAGTTTGAGAAGTCACTGAGGGAGTACCTTGCTGACCATACCAATGTCCTCCATGATTCCTCTGTGCCTTATAATTATTGGGTATCCAAGCTGGACATGTGGGGTGAACTGGCTCTCTACGCTTTGGAGGTCCTGGCCTGCCATGCCACTAGCGTTTTGTCAGAGCGGGATTTTAGTGTCAACTGTAGAATTATAACTGATAAGCGCATCCACTAGTCAACTGAAAATGCTGACAGGCTGACTGAACACCACCAAATGATAGCAGCTTAACATAAACTCAAATCCAGTGTCTTTTTGGGAGGTCTATACCCATGCACCTCTTCACACCAACACATTGGTATACGCATCCAGATTTTTCACCATTTGCTGTTGTCCACCTCCATCTCATCATCCTCATCCTCCACCACCATATCACCATGGTGACCTTGGTCTGGTGGTCTATGATGCTACACTCACATAATTTTTTAAAGGGTATTTATGATTCCTGTAAAAAAAATGTTATCCAGTACGTTCATGTATACCCCCCAGGGGTAAATGTTTGTCGGCCCATACACTTAGTGCATGGTCATTACAAGGATAGGAGACTCACTCCTTTCATTTTTTTATGAGGCCCTCCTCGACATCTCTTCCAAGGGGCATTGGAGTGCCTCCAAATTTTTGGCAGCCCTTGCATTCACTGCATAGGCAAATACTATGGGAGACCCACTTCCTAATAATGGGAACAATTTTTTATGAGACCCTCCCCATGTCTCTTTCAAAGGGGTATTGGGGTGCGTCCAAATTTTGGGCAGCCTTGCCCCTCACTGCATATGCAATAAAAGTATAGGAGACCCACTGTATAATAATGGGAACAACAAAGCATAGCCGGCTGATGGCTCTATAAGAATAGTGATTGCCAACTGCTGGCCCTTTAAGAACAGTAAAGGCCGCCTGGTGGCCCTATAAAAATAGGCTTTGTGACTTTCAAAGTCCCTCCTTCATAAATGAAACAGGATGTGTCTGATGATGTGTCACACACCACATGGCCAGGTAAGGATGTAAAATGTTAAAATGTAATTTCCCAGTGAACGCATTTGTCTTGGTTAAAAGCAATACTAAAGTTCAAAAACGCATCAAAAACGCTACTTGTGAACATAGCCCAATTTGTAGCGGAGCATTTTTGTTTTTGGTTATTTATTTTGCTTTAAATGCAAGTAAGTCATTACCCTGGAAAGGATGTTCCTTAACATATTTCCCAGAAAAATCAATTTTGTTTTTGTTTTTGTATGTTTTATTGTGAGTATGTAAAAGTGCGTAAGACTCTGACAACATTGTTCACAGCTGTGACCTGGGAGTCAGAAATCTTTCCAGGGGTCTTCCCCATGCTGTTCCCAAATCCCATTTCATTTGAGCACTCTTCCCATCGATTTCTGCAATTTCTAGTCCCTCTGCAGACCGCCAGGGGGGCCATCGGAAAAATGCTCGAGTTTCCCATAGACTTACATTGGGCTTGCTGCTCAGGTCAAGCACCTGAGTATTCCAATTTGCTCGACCCGAGCAACGCGCACCCGAGCATTTTAGTGCTCGCCCATCACTACTGACTATGCAAAGTTCATCGACTTCACTAGGGTTCCGTAATATGAGTATTACCCTATAGCAGTGATGGCGAACCTTGGCACTCCAGCTGTTGGAGAACTACAACTCGCAGCATGCCTCAACTGCTGCAGGTTGCAAGGGCATGCTGGGAGTTGTAGTTTTACAACAGCTGGAGTGCCAAGGTTAGCCATAACTGCCCTATAACATCTTTGCACTAAATCGGTAAGAAAAACCTGGATTTATAAAAGTGCTTTTATATAAAAACAGTTGTTCTGGGGTATAGATGTGGTTTTGTATAAAAAGAGTCGATCTGATGTATATATCTGCCAGCGCATTTTTTGGCATGTATTAATAAGGATGCATTATGTAGAATATTTTTTAGTAAATTTTCATTAAGTGGCATGCTCAAAAGGTTTTTGTGCCAATGCCGAAATGTTGAGACATTTCAAAGCAAAGATAAAACAAGCTTTTGACTGTTGATATGCCAGCTTATGGAACTAAGGGTCCTTATTCCTCAGAGCCACCCTTTTTTCAGTGCAGATAAGTGACACTGTGCTGCAATGGTTATTAACCCCTTAGATGCCTCTGTCAATAGTGAAAGTAGCATTTAGTTAACAGAGGGTAGAGGCTTTTTTCAGCCCATTTCCACTCCTGGAACATCACGGTTGGCTCTGGTGGATGTGCAACCTAAGGCTTCTGGGACATCCAGATATGGTGGTCTTTTAGGCCCTGCCATGTTAGCATCACATTTATCCTATGCTTTAGGTTGACCAATTACATTACGAGTCTGTCTAAATCCACCAAAAATGTAATTAAAATGAAAACCCTGACGTAATTACCCATTAAAATTAGGCATATTGAGTCCCTTTTGACTCTGACCCTTTCCTGGTTGTATCTCTTTGTTCTAAGCATGTACAATATCATAGTTGACCACAGCTTTGCCAATTTCTAAAGGCAGGACATTGCCAAAAGAAATGCCCAGCAAAGTTCAAACTGAATATATCTGCCTCATAGGGAATGATTCAAGAAATGGTACTCTCTGAATCTTCTTTTACCAGATTTAGAAAAAAACTCATAAAAAGTGATCATCATGCAGCATATTATCAATGTGTACTTAGCCTTAAAAGTGTCCAAAAACTACTATGCACCCCAAAATTGTCCCATTTATAGTTTCAATGTTTCCTGAAAAAAAAAACCTCAAGAACCCTCCATTCCCACTCACTCAGGTCTGTCATCTGTCAATGAAAAGATAGTTGCTTCCAAATTTGAATGAGTCACTTTATTTTTGAGCCCGGCATGGTTCCCACACCATTTGTACCATCCTCATATAATCATAATTCTCAAAACCGAGAGTTTTATCTCTATGCCTTTCCTTGCCTATACTTTATCCTGGGACTGATAAAAATAACAGGCTCCATTGCCTTTAACAAAGCAATTTATACACAAAGCAAGAGTAAAAGGCAAACACATAAATTAGGAGAGATCCTGACACTGACATGTAATGCATCCTATACCTTCATCTTCCAATATTGATTTTGGATTTTGACTCTAGGGTTTTGTCTAGTATTTTTCAGGATGTAATTAATGAAGCCAAGTGACCACAAACAATGATGAAAGATATAGGAAGGTATTTGCTAATTTGTTTATTTCTAAGTTAACACGCTTTAACCCCTTACTGCCATCGGACGTACTATCCCGTCCATGGTACCTGGGCCCGTATGACCGGGGACGGGATAGTACGTCATAGGCGATCAGCTGCGCTCCTGAGGGGAGCGCAGCTAATCGCCGCCGGGTGTCAGCTGATTATCACAGCTGACACCCATGACTGTGTGTCAGGAGCGGTCACGGACCGCTCCCGGCACATTAACCCCCTGCACACCGCGATCAAACATGATCGCGGTGTACTGGGGGCACAGGGGAGGATCGCGCAGGGTGGGGGCTCCCTGCGCGCCCCCCTGAGACCCTCAGAGCAGCGCGATGTGATCGCGCTGTTCTGAGGGCTTCCTCCCTCCCAGGACCCGGATCCAAGATGGCGCCGGGGTCCTGCAGGGAGGCGGCTACCTCAGTGCCTGCCGAGAGCAGGCACTGAGAAGCCTGCATCTATGCCTGTGCGATCGCTGGTGTGACAGAGTGCTGTGCACACTGTCACACCAGTGATCTGATAAAATACAGTGATGTCCCACCCTGGGACAAAGTAAAAAAGTTAAAAAAGTAAAATAAACATGTGTAAAAAAAAATCCAAAATAAATTAAAAAAAAAAAAATATTCCCCAATAAATTCACTTCTTCCTGTAAATAAAAAAAAAAAAACAATAAAAGTACACATATTTGGTATCGCCACGTCCGTAACGATCCCCCCTATAAAATTGTCCCACTAGTTAACCCCTTTAGTGAACCCCTTAAAAAAAAAAAAAAAAACAAAGCAAAAAATCAATGCTTTATCATCATACCGCCGAACAAAAAGTGGAATAACACGCGATCAAAAAGACGGATATAAAAAAACATGGTACCGCTGAAAACGACATCTTGTCCCGCAAAAAAAGAGCCATCATAAAGCATCATCAGCGAAAAAATAAAAAAGTTATAGCTCGCAGAATAAAGCGATGCAAAAATAATTATTTTTTATATAAAATTGTTTTTATTCTATAAAAGCGCCAAAACATGAAAAAATGATATAAATGAGGTATCGCCATAATCGTACTGACCCGAAGAATAAAACTGCTTTATCAATTTTACCACATGCGGAACGGTATAAACGCCTCCCCCAAAAGAAATTCATGAATTGCTGATTTTTGTTCATTCTAACCTCCCAAAAATCGAAATAAAAAGCGATCAAAATAATCACGTGCTCAAAAATGGTACCAATAAAAATGTCAATCGTCCCGCAAAAAATAAGACCTCACATGACTCTGTGGGCCAAAATATGCAAAAATTATAGCTCTCAAAATGTGATGATGCAAAAACTATTTTTGCAATAAAAAGCGTCTTTTAGCGTGACAGCTGCCAATCATAAAAACCCGCTATAAATAGTAAATCAAACCCCCCTTTATCACCCCCTTAGTAAGGGAAAAATAATAAAATTAAAAAAAAGCATTTATTTCCATTTTCCCATTAGGGTTAGGGTTAGGGTTACGGCTAAAGTTAGGGTTAGGGTTGGCACTAAAGTTAGGATTAGGGTTAGGGTTGGGATTAGGGGTGTGTTAGGGTTAGGTTTGTGGTTAGGGTTGGGACTAGGGTTAGGGGTGTGTTGGGGTTAGGGTTGGAGTTAGAATTGGGGGGGTTTCAGCTGTTTAGGCACATCAGGGGCTCTCCAAATGTGACATGGCGTCTGATCTCAATTCCAGCCAATTCTGCGTTGAAAAAGTCAAACGGTGCTCCTTCACTTCTCAGCTCTGCCATGCGTCCAAACAGTAGTTTATCCCCACATATGGGGTATCAGCGTACTCTGGACCCCAAGAGTTATTGTGCAATTTGTCCTATTTCTTCTGCTACCCTTGGGAAAATAAAAAACTGGGGGCGAAAATATCATTTTTGTACAAAAAAAAAATATTTTTTTGTTTTTTTACGGCTGTACATTATAAACTTCTGTGAAGCACTTGGGGCTTCATAGCGCTCACCACACATCTAGACAAGTTCCTTGTGGGGTCTATTTTCCAAAATGGGGTCACTTGTGGGGGGTTTCCACTGTATAGGTGCATCAGGGGCTCTCCAAATGTGACATGACGCCCCCAGACCATTCCATCAAAGTCTGCAATCCAAAACGTCACTACTTCCCTTCCGAGCCCTGACGTGCGCCCATACAGTAGTTTTCTCCCACATATTGGGTATCAGCGTACTCAGGACAAATTGGACAACAACTTTTGGGTTCCAATTTCTTCTGTTACCCTTGTGAAAATACTTTAGTGAAACACCTGGGGGTTAAAAGTTCTCACCACACATCTAGATAAGTTCCTTGAGGGAACTAGTTTCCAAAATGGCGTCATTTATGGGGGTTTCCACTGTTTAGGCAGATCAGGAGCTCTCCAAACACGACATGGCGTCCAGCCAATTCTGCGTTGAAAAAGTCAGACGGCGCTCCTTCCCTTCCAAACTCTGCCATGCACCCAAACAGTGGTTTACCCCCACATATTGGGTATCAGCGTACTCAGGACAAATTGGACAACAACTTTTGGGTTCCAATTTCTTCTGTTACCCTTGTGAAAATAAAATATTGGGGACGAAAAAATCATTTTTGTAAAAAAAAAAAAAAGATTTTTTATTTTACGGCTGTACGTTATAAACTTTAGTGAAACACCTGGGGGTTAAAAGTTCTCACCACACATCTAGATAAGTTCCTTGAGGGAACTAGTTTCCAAAATGGCGTCATTTATGGGGGTTTCCACTGTTTAGGCAGATCAGGAGCTCTCCAAACACGACATGGCGTCCAGCCAATTCTGCGTTGAAAAAGTCAGACGGCGCTCCTTCCCTTCCAAACTCTGCCATGCACCCAAACAGTGGTTTACCCCCACATATGGGGTATCAGCGCACTCAGGACAAATTGCACAATAACTTTGGGAGTCTTGTTACCCTTGGAAAAATAAAAATTGGGGTGAAAAGATCATTTTTGTGGAAAAAATATTTTTAAATTTTACGGCTCTACGTTATAAACTTGTGTGAAGCACTTGGGGGTTCAAATTGCTCACCAAAGATCTAGAAAAGTTCCTTAGGGGGTCTAGTTTCCAAAATGGGGTCATTTGTGGGGGGTTTCCACTGTTTAGGCACATCAGGGGCTCTCCAAATGCAACATGGCATCCAATCTCAATTCCAGCCAATTTTGGTTGGAAAAAGTCAAATGGTGCTCCTTCCATTCCGAGCTCTGCCGTGCGCCCAAACAGTGGTTCCCACCCACATATGGGGTATCAGCGTACTCAGGACAAATTGGACAACAACTTATGTGGTCCAATTTCTCCTGTTACCCTTGATAAAATAAAAAATTAGTGACTAAAAGATAATTTTTGTGGGAAAAAAATAGGATTTTTTATTTTCATGCCCGGGCATTATAGACTTGTGTGAAGCACTTTGGGGTTCAAAGTGCTCACCAAAGATCTAGATAAGTTCCTTAGGGGGTATAGTTTCCAAAATGGGGTCACTTGTGGGGGGTTTCCACTGTTTAGGCTCATCTGGGGCACTGCAAACGGAACATGACCCCCATCAACGTCTGCATTCCAAAACGTTACTACTTCCTTTCCAAGCCCTGCCGTGCACCCAAACAGTTCCCCCCCACACATATGGGGTATCAGCGTACTCAGGACAAATTGGACAACAACTTTTGGGGTCCAATTTCCTTGGGAAAATTCAAAAATTTGGGACTAAAAAATCATTTTTGTGGAAAATTGTTTTTTTTTTTTTTCACACCCAGGCATTATAAGCTTTTGTGAAACACTTGGGAGTTCAAAGTGCTCACAACAGATCTAGATAAGTACCTTAGGGGGTCTAGTTTCCAAAATGGTGTCACTTGTGGGGGTTTCCACTGTTTAGGCGCATCAGGGGCTCTCCAAACACGACATGGCGTCCAATCTCAATTCCAGCCAATTTTAGTTTGAAAAAGTCAAACGGCGCTCCTTCCCTTACGAGCTCTGCCGTGTGCCCAAACAGTGGTTTTCCCCCACATATTGGGTATTGGCGTACTCAGGAGAAATTGCATAACAACCTTATCTGTCCATTTTCTCCTTTTACCCTTGTGAAAATAAAAAAAAGTTTGTAAAAGATCATTTTTGTGGCTAAAAAGTTAAATATTCATTTTTTCCTTCCACGTTGCTTTAGTTCCTGTGAAGCACCTGAAGGGTTAATAATCTTCTTGAATGTGGTTTTGAGTACCTAGAGGGGTGCAGTTTTTAGAATGGTGTCACTTTTGGGTATTTTCTGCCATATAGACCCTCAAAGTGACTTCAAATGAGAGGTGGTCCCTAAAAAAAAATGGCTTTGTAAATTTTGTTGTAAAAATGAGAAATCGCTGGTCAACTTTTAACCCTTATAACTTCCTAACAAAAAAAAATTTTGGTTCCAAAATTGTGCTGATGTAAAGTAGACATGTGGGAAATGTTATTTCTTAACTATTTTATGTGACATATTTCTCTGTTTTAAGGGAATAAAAATTCAAAGTTTGAAAATTGCAAAATTTTAAAAATTTTCGCCATATTTGCGTTTTTTTCAAAAATAAACGCAAGTTATATCGAAGAAATTTTACTTCTAACGTGAAGTACAATATGTCACGAGAAACAATCAGAATCGCGAAGATCCGTTGAAGCGTTCCAGAGTTATAACCTCATAAAGAGACAGTGGTCAGAATTGTAAAAATTGGCCGGTCATTAACGTGCAAACCACCCTTGGGGGTGAAGGGGTTAATCCTTTGTCAACACTCATCACCACTTGATTTTCATAAATTGTTGGCATTTTCAGTTATAGGATTTCCCCAAGAATCTGTGGTATGATATTTAGCTGCAATGTGATATTAATGGCACTAAAGGTGTGAGCAGGTGGTGTTAGCCATTTACTTAATTAATGTAATGTTTTGCAATGGCAATGATTACTTCCAGACAAATCATATATTCTTTCAAAACCATCAATTTTTTTTTCTTTCTGGTTAAATTGAATCTTAGCATTAAGCAATGCATTGTACGTGATATAGTATTTAATTGGTCTAAAAATACAAACGATTGCTGAACTCAATTAAGGAAAATATTTTTTTGCTAAATATGTTGACTACAAATTTAAATAGTAAAATAGCTTATTGATACATTTTAAAATAAAAAAAATTAAAATACCAATAAAAAAAGTAAGCATAGAAAAAAGATTTGAAATATCATACTTATAAGTAAATAGGACATTATTATTGTTTAATTATCTAACATGAATATTCTTTATTTTTCTAATTAGGAAAATGCTGTAAATGATTTAAGTTTAATATTTTTTGCTGGGACAAGCGGTACGCAAAGTTTGTTAGCGTAGGGCACTATTAAGGAGAAATACAATTTATGTATTAATATTGAAAAAAATTCTTCCTGCCTTTGATTTTTTTTGTCAAGCCAATTTTGTCAAAGCAGTTTATAAGTTGTGAGTGCCAGTACAATGAGTGCTCCCAATTAATACAGGTAAGTTAATAATTGTCCATTTAATAAATATCAAGCTGAACTTCAGCATCAAAATGTGGATGGAAGGATTGTGAAAACACTGCTTTGGGCTAGGACTTCCAGTGGAGTAACAATGCTGCCAATGCTATCAGTAGAAAAAGAAGGGACCATCTTTTTCTTAGTAACTTTGAAATTTTCTGCTGTAGTACTTACTTTGAAGAAATGAATCCTGAAATGTAACAGAGTTGATTGCTTCTTCCAAAGTGTCATCACTGCAGCTTTGCTTACGAGATCTTCACACTGGGAAATTATGGAGAGGGTATATGTTGAACATGTAGTTGTCACAAACGGACACGAGTATGTCCGGCGGAAGACACAACATATATGTACAACGGAATGATGAAAGGAGAAGGGGTTGGGACACCTCCTGACGCCAACCTGTGCCTGTCCCTAAACTCCCCTAATTCCTTATGTGGGTCCTCCCCCTGCCATCATCATGTGCCTAGACCCTGCCTGTCACCTCTACTAATCCTGACTAGTGCACTGGCAGGTAAGGATGCTAACCTTGCCACTGCAGGCAATATTACACTGTGAAAGAGTCAAGCAAGGTACTGACAGAAAGAATACAAATTAGCTCAAAATCTGCTGCTATTTCCACAGCAGCAAAGCAAATGGAACCAAGTAAACAGGACTCCAACAGCGGCAATACCGCAGCCAAAAGAGAACTTCACACACCTAGCTGGTCTGCATAGCAGTAACTCTAAAAGTGATGATTAACTGATGGTAATATGAAAATTGCCTATTCAAACAAAGAGGACTTGTACTCTATAGCGCCACCTATTGGAAGTAGCGATCCTACAAGTCACAATCAACCCTTTAACGAGTCTTGTAATATGACTTAGGATAAAAGCCAAATCAGAATCTCCATTTGCAGACACGGTGTTTCGGACTGTTGGTCCTCGTCAGTGCAAAGTAGGAGAGATCTGATTTGGCTAGATGAGAGGCTCTGGACTGGGGTCTGGGGGGTAAGGTTTCTCCTTGTGGAGAGTGACATACCAGCTCTGGCGTGTCGAGGTAAGGAGGCTTATTCGCCGTGCAATGCTCCTCTGGGAAATTTTAATATGCAAATTGCCTCTTCAAACAAAGAGGACTTGTACTCTATAGCGCCACCTATTGGAAGTAGCGATCCTACAAGTCACAATCAACCTGTCAGGAGTCGAACCCAGTACCTCTTGTCCACTGTCCAGCAGCTCTACCATCTGAGCTATTCTGCTGGCTGCAAAGTTCCTTGCTGAACCCAGATACCATTGACTGTTCTTCCTGATTGGCTACACCTAGTGCTCTCTTGATTGGGCCTCTGATTGCCAATTACACACCCTATATAAACCTGGCCCTGTGGGTGTGTCATTGCGAGATTATTGAGCTCCAAGCCTTTAGTCAAGCGTTTCCTGCTGATCCATTGCTACAAACACTGCTCTCCTGTGAACCGACCTCGGCCTGCCTTCTGACTACGCTCTCCGCCTGATCCATTGCTACAAACACTGCTCTCCTGTGAACCGACCTCGGCCTGCCTTCTGACTACGCTCTCCGCCTGATCCATTGCTACAAACACTGCTCTCCTGTGTACCGACCTCCGGCTGCCACCTGACTATGTTATCTGCCTGCTTCTCTGTTACCGAACTGCCTTTCCTGTGTACCGACCTCCGCCTGATCCATTGCTACAAACACTGCTTTCCTGTGTACCGACCTCCGGCTGCCACCTGACTACGTTATCTGCCTGCTCCTCTGTTACTGAACTGCCTTTCCTGTGTACCGACCTCCGGCTGCCACCTGACTACGTTCTCCGCCTGATCCTTTGCTACAAACACTGCTTTCCTGTGTACCGACCTCCGGCTGCCACCTGACTACGCTACCTGCCTCTGCTTCCCCTAGTGTTTGCAGTAACATCGGCTCCAACCCAGACGGGATCTTGACAGAATAATCTCGCGCCAAAATGGAGTCCTCTGTGAACACCCTGAGGCGGCAAGTTACGGAGCTTCAAAGTTTTTGTACTGACTCTCAAGGAAAATATGCGAAGTTACAAACTGATTTCACGGCGATACAACAGGAAGTAATTGAGCTACAAAAACAACTAGTGGACGTGCGCAATTCAGGGTCCGAATCAAATGCGCGGCTGCCGCTGCCTGCAAAGTTCAGTGGGGATCGCAAGCAGTACCGAGGATTCCTCAATCAATGCCGCATATACTTCCAGATGCAACCTGCTCCCTTTACCAGTGAGAGGAAGAAAGTTTTTTTCATGATAAATCTCCTGACGGATGAAGCTCTTGCTTGGTCTTCACCTTATATAGAAAAGGACTATGCCCTCCTTAATGACCTGGAAGCTTTCATCGCAGCTATGAATCAAGTTTTTGATGACCCAAACCGCTGTGCCACAGCAGAAACCAAATTACATAATTTTCGCCAAGGACGTCGCTCTGTTGCGGAATATACATCGGAGTTCCATCGCTGGGTGGCCGACACCACCTGGAATCCAGCGGCCCAGAGAAGTCAATTTCGACGAGGGTTATCAGAACCAGTGAAAGACGAGCTTGCCAGGGTTGAGACCCCTGACCAATTGGAGGACTTTATTCAACTATGTATCCGGATTGACCAGAGACTTACTGAAAGGAGAAAGGAGAGACTGCGAGCACTTGGGAATAGCCCTGGCTTCTCATTTTCAGCATCGGACCACCAAGAAAAGACACAAGGCGTGTCTGAACCGATGCAGATCGACGTCATCCGAAGACCACTCTCTGCACAGGAGAAGGAGAGGCGATGTGCAGAACATCTCTGCCTCTATTGTGGGGACCCTGGACACTATGCCATCAACTGTCCTAACAAAAGAACTATAGCCTTTACCAACAACAGGTCTGGCAGCAATATGGACCTTTCTCAGCAGTCGGATTCCATCTTGCAGACTATCTCATCAGTAACGCCAGAAATAGACAAAATACATAATACATCATCTCATTTTGTAATCCCCATTCAGGTTGTAATGGGCACCCAAAAAATACAATGCTCTGCCCTGTTGGATTCGGGAGCAGGAGGAAATTTTATGGACTTAAAATTTACACGTGATAATAATATTTCCAGTAGGACCAAATCCACACCAATTGAAATGGAAACTGTGGATGGATCACCCTTGTCTTCTGGACCTGTCACGCATGAGACAATCGAACTGGAGATTTGTATCGAACCAGATCATCATGAAGCTGTCAGTTTCCACCTTATTTCATCTCCGAAATTTCCGGTTATTCTAGGGATCCCCTGGTTTTCAGTCCATAACCCTTCTATCAACTGGGCATCAAGGACCATCACCTTTCCATCTGACTACTGTAAGAATAATTGTCATAAGGAACCCCCTGTTCTCCAACAAGTCCAAATCTCTGAGATTTCGCATGAGAAGGAAGAGAAACTACCACCTCAATATCAGCAGTTCTCTGATGTCTGCAGTAAGAAGAAAGCAGATCAATTACCTCCTCACCGTCCAGGCGCAACCATTCCATTTGGACGGATTTACAATCTTTCCGAACCTGAATTGAAGGTATTAAGAAAGTTCCTGGATGAAAATTTAGAGAAAGGCTTTATTCGACCTTCCACATCTCCAGCTGGGGCACCCCTGTTCTTTGTTGAAAAGAAAGACTCCAATCTGCGGCCATGTATTGACTACAGAGAGATGAATAATATCACTGTCAAGAATCGCTACCCGCTACCCTTGAATCCTGAACTATTTGAGAGACTCTGTTCTGCGAAAATCTTTACGAAGCTGGATCTTAGAGGGGCTTACAACCTCATACGGATTCGCCCAGGAGATGAGTGGAAGACCGCCTTCAGAACGAGATATGGACATTTTGAATCTCTGGTTATGACCTTTGGTCTTAGCAATGCCCAGCCACCTTTCAACATTTTATTAATGATGTATTTCGAGATTTCTTGGACCAATTCGTTGTGGCTTATCTCGATGACATTCTTATATTTTCAGACACCTTGGAAGAGCATCGCAGCCACGTCCAGTTAGTCTTGGAACGACTACAGGAGAACCATCTCTACATTAAACTTGAAAAATGTGAGTTTGAACAAACCAGTATCCAATTTCTGGGATATATCATCTCCCCAGAAGGTCTGAGCATGGATCCCGGCAAAATCAATGCTGTAGTGGACTGGCCTGTTCCAAGAAATTTAAAAGACGTTCAGCGTTTCATAGGATTTGCAAATTTTTACCGAAAATTTATAAAGAACTTTTCACGGATCATACTACCAATTACTACATAACAAAAAAGACCAAAGCATTTTTCTGGTCTCCGGAGGCACAGGAGGCTTTTGACAAATTGAAAACTCTTTTTACGTCTGCTCCATTGTTAGTACACCCAAATCCTGAATTGCCATTTACTGTCGAAGTGGACGCCTCGGACTCTGCAGTGGGAGCCATTCTGTCTCAGCGAGTTGGGGACAAAATGCAACTTCACCCATGTGCGTTTCTTTCCCACACCATGTCATCTGCAGAAAAGAACTACGACATCGGTAATAAAGAACTGTTAGCCATTAAAGTTGCCTTCTCCAAATGGAGACATCTTTTGGAAGGTGCCAATCACCCTGTGACTGTCCTCACGGACCACAAGAATCTTGAATTCCTCCGTACAGCAAAAAGATTGTCTGCAAGACAAGCACGATGGGCCTTATTTTTCTCAAGATTCAATTTTATAATTTCTTACCGGCCTGGTTCAAGAAATGGCAAGGCTGACGCCCTGTCCAGGATGTGTTCGGAACCTCAGGAGAGGTCTAGTAATGACGATACAATTCTAGGCCCTAAAAATTTTTTTGGGAATGTTGCACTCTAGAGGACTATGTAATAGAATTAAAGATGGATATCAAGAGGACTCTTTCCTTAACCATCCTTCGGAAGACGTCGATCTTTCATTCAAAGAGGGGTTTTGGATGCAGAAACACAAAATATATGTACCTGAATCTTCTCGCCTTGAAGTCCTCAAAAGTGTCCATGATTCTAAACTGGCAGGACATCCTGGAGTTGCAAAAACACAAGACTTACTACTTCGTTTCTTTCGGTGGCCTAATTGTAGGAAGGACGTGAGGAAATATGTTTCAACCTGTTTAACATGCGCACGAAACAAGACCCCACGATCGTCTCCTCTAGGACTCTTGCAACCACTTCCAGTTCCATCCAGGCCTTGGGATCTATTTCCATGGATTTTATTGTGGAACTACCCCCTTCCAAACAGATGACCGTCATCCTTGTCATAGTGGACCGACTCACAAAAATGGCCCACTTTATTCCAACTGAAGGAATTCCTACTGCTGAAAAAACTGCAGAACTGATAATCAAAGAGGTATTCAGGTTACATGGAATTCCTGACAGCGTGGTGTCTGACAGAGGCGTTCAGTTTACGTCAAAATTTTGGAAGAGTTTCTGTACAGCCTTGGGAGTCACGGTGAATCTTTCTACCGCTTTCCATCCTCAGTCCAATGGCCAGACGGAGAGAACGAACCAGACTTTGGAGCAATACCTCCGTTGCTTCATTTCCTATCTTCAGGATGACTGGGTGGACTATTTATCAACAGCAGAGTTTGCCTACAACAACTCCATACATAGCGCTACATCTCAAACCCCATTTTTTGCTAATTATGGAGTACATCCAGTATTTATTCCTAATCTGCCAGTGAACACTCCCATTCCTGCTGTAAATGACAGGCTTGCAAAATTACAGGAATCCCAGAAGGAATTATCAGAGATATTACTTAAGACCCAGGAAGTATATAAGGAAGCAGCAGATAAACATTGGAGAGTGCCCCCTGCTCTTCAGGTTGGAGACAAAGTTTGGCTGTCCACTAAAAACCTTAAGACACATGTGCCATCCTCCAAATTGGGTCAGAAATTCATTGGACCTTTTCAAATTTCTGCAAAAATTAACCAGGTTGCTTTTCGTTTAAAACTTCCCAACAATCTAAAGATTCATCCAGTGTTTCACATATCCTTGCTCAAACCCTTCTGTGAAAACCCGTTTCCAGGAAGAATTCAGCCACCTCCTCCACCAGAAAGGATCCGTGGTGAAGAAGAATACATTGTGGATAAGATTCTGGACTCCCGAAAATTCAGAGGTAAACTGCAGTATCTGGTGCAGTGGAAGGGTTACGGACCAGAGGAAAATTCATGGGAACCAAGGGACAACGTCCATGCTCCTAGACTAACAAGAGCCTTTCATCAGAGGTACCCGGATAAGCCAGCTCCTGAGATGTCCAGAGGCCATCCTGGAAGGAGGGGAGTACTGTCAGGAGTCGAATCCAGTACCTCTGGTCCACTGGCCAGCAGCTCTACCATCTGAGCTATTCTGCTGGCTGCAAAGTTCCTTGCTGAACCCAGATACCATTGACTGTTCTTCCTGATTGGCTACACCTAGTGCTCTCTTGATTGGGCCTCTGATTGCCAATTACACACCCTATATAAACCTGGCCCTGTGGGTGTGTCATTGCGAGATTATTGAGCTCCAAGCCTTTAGTCAAGCGTTTCCTGCTGATCCATTGCTACAAACACTGCTCTCCTTTGAACCGACCTCGGCCTGCCTTCTGACTACGCTCTCCGCCTGATCCATTACTACAAACACTGCTCTCCTGTGAACCGACCTCGGCCTGCCTTCTGACTACGCTCTCCGCCTGATCCATTGCTACAAACACTGCTCTCCTGTGTACCGACCTCCGGCTGCCACCTGACTATGTTATCTGCCTGCTTCTCTGTTACCGAACTGCCTTTCCTGTGTACCGACCTCCGCCTGATCCATTGCTACAAACACTGCTTTCCTGTGTACCGACCTCCGGCTGCCACCTGACTACGCTACCTGCCTCTGCTTCCCCTAGTGTTTGCAGTAACATCGGCTCCAACCAAGACGGGATCTTGACACAACCCTTTAACGAGTCTTGTAATATGACTTGGGATAAAAGCCAAATCAGAATCTCCATTTGCAGACACGGTGTTTCGGACTGTTGGTCCTCGTCAGTGCAAAGTAGGAGAGATCTGATTTGGCTAGATGAGAGGCTCTGGACTGTGGTCTGGGGGGTAAGGTTTCTCCTTGTGAAGAGTGACATACCAGCTCTGGCGTGTCGAGGTAAGGAGGCTTATTCGCCGTGCAATGCTCCTCTGGGAAATTTTAATATGCAAATTGCCTCTTCAAACAAAGAGGACTTGTACTCTATAGCGCCACCTATTGAAGTAGCGATCCTACAAGTCACAATCAACCCTTTAACGAGTCTTGTAATATGACTTAGGATAAAAGCCAAATCAGAATCTCCATTTGCAGACACGGTGTTTCGGACTGTTGGTCCTCGTCAGTGCAAAGTAGGAGAGATCTGATTTGGCTAGATGAGAGGCTCTGGACTGTGGTCTGGGGGGTAAGGTTTCTCCTTGTGGAGAGTGACATACCAGCTCTGGCGTGTCGAGGTAAGGAGGCTTATTTCGCCGTGCAATGCTCATCGGGGAAATTTTAATATGCAAATTGCCTCTTCAAACAAAGAGGACTTGTACTCTATAGCGCCACCTATTGGAAGTAGCGATCCTACAAGTCACAATCAAACCCTTTAACGAGTCTTGTTAATATGACTTAGGATAAAAGCCAAATCAGAATCTCCATTTTGCAGACACGGTGTTTCGGACTGTTGGTCCTCGTCAGTGCAAAGTAGGAGAGATCTGATTTGGCTAGATGAGAGGCTCTGGACTGGGGTCGGGGGGGTAAGGTTTCTCCTTGTGGAGAGTGACATACCAGCTCTGGCGTGTCGAGGTAAGGAGCTTATTCGCTGTGCAATGCTCCTCTGGGAAATTTTAATATGCAAATTGCCTCTTCAAACAAAGAGGACTTGTAACTCTATAGCGCCATCTATTGGAAGTAGCGATCCTACAAGTCACAAACAACCCTTTAACGAGTCTTGTAATATGACTAAGATAAAAGCCAAATCAGAATCTCCATTTGCAGACACGGTGTTTCGGACTGTTGGTCCTCGTCAGTGCAAAGTAGGAGAGATCTGATTTGGATAGATGAGAGGCTCTGGACTGGGTCTGGGGGGTAAGGTTTTCCTTGTGGAGAGTGACATACCAGCTCTGGCGTGTCGAGGTAAGGAGGCTTATTCGCCGTGCAATGCTCCTCTGGGAAATTTTAATATGCAAATTGCCTCTTCAAAAAAGAGGACTTGTACTCTATAGCGCCACCTATTGGAAGTAGCGATCCTACAAGTCACAATCAACCCTTTAACGAGTCTTGTAATATGACTTAGGATAAAAGCCAAATCAGAATCTCCATTTGCAGACACGTGTTTTCGGACTGTTGGTCCTCGTCAGTGAAAAGTAGGAGAGATCTGATTTGGCTAGATGAGAGGCTCTGGACTGGGGTCTGGGGGGTAAGGTTTCTCCTTGTGGAGAGTGACATACCAGCTCTGGCTGTCGAGGTAAGGAGGCTTATTCGCCGTGCAATGATCCTCTGGGAATGTTAATATGCAAATTGCCTCTTCAAACAAAGAGGACTTGTACTCTATAGCGCCACCTATTGGAAGTAGCGATCCAACAATCACAATCAACCCTTTAACGAGTCTTGTAATATGACTTAGGATAAAAGCCAAATCAGAATCTCCATTTGCAGACACGGTGTTTCGGACTGTTGGTCCTCGTCAGTGCAAAGTAGGAGAGATCTGATTTGGCTAGATGAGAGGCTCTGGACTAACTGATTAAACTGATGGGTAATTTGACTATTTAAAGGAGGTAGAAGTGGTACAATCCAACATCAGCTGACTAGCCTGAACGAAGCTGCCAGCAAGAGACTGACATTAACTGTTGGTCTACCAAAGGATAAAAAGCTACAAATTAAATTCTACCATACCCTGAGCTGCCACAAATCCTTTAATGATTCATGATTGTACCCCCTTTCTACAAGGGCGTCATGATCAATAAGACCGGACTTGTTCAGAAATTATGTACAACAGGGACACGTCAAAACTCTAGCATTCACCTCCTTAGTCACCTGTTTTCTCAAGGTCATAGCAAACAGAGACCAACAGTGATGGTAATAATGTAAGCTTCGGAGGCACAACAAATCTCCTGAGCGATGGCCTGTGGAACCATTATGGATATGCATCACTGGAGTTAAACTCCAAATAGAAGGTCAAAAGACTGAGAACGGCAGCCACGCTATAAGAGCAGATCACCCTAGAACTCCCAGATGCATACTTCCATCTGATGTTTTTAGTGGACACCCACACATATTCATTCACAACACAGATCTGCATCAGAATGTTTATTACTACACACACATTTGGAACAAGATGGTTATCTCCTTGAAGGACAGACAACGGAGGCATCCCTATGTCACAAAACTCTTAGCCTCAAGATAATCAGTGGGAATCACCACCCTCTCCTGACCAATCTACCCAGGAGGACACCAAGGTCTAGACTTAACCTGAGGTGTGGGTAGAGTCTTTCCCCTATTCTCCGGTAGCACCTTAATCTACCTCCACCGATAAGAAGGAGTAGGTTTATCAAAGACGGCAGAGATAGTAGCACCAAGGCAACTGTTTTTACAAAAGATTTACCCAATTGACTATTTCTCTGGACCACCAATCAATGACCAGATTGTGTTTCTTCAGCCAGAGAAGACCTGAGATGATGGGAGTAAGCAGATCCTTCAAGACTAGTGTTGAGCGATACTGCTCGATATCTAAAAATATCGGATCGGAATGGTATCGCCGATATCACTAAATATCGTCGATATCCGATTCCGATACCAGAAGTCCCATGTAAGTCTATGGGAACAAAATATCGCAACTAAAAAAAACTCTTTCTTTCCTTGTAAACACAAAAAATACACACTTAGAATACATATATATATATATATATATATATATTATATATATATTTATATATAATATGTACATGTCATTGTGACATTATATATACATATATATTTATGTTTATTCACTTCTACATAGTAAAATAGCCTCTGATTCAATTGCCGGGTAAAGCCAGCATTGTGAAAAGACAGAAGCACCCGAGGGTCCAGTCGCCACAGAGATGTTCATCGCACCCAGCGAACAGGATCAGAAGCTCGCTAATAAGCGATCCTGTGTGCCTTAATTGAACTGTTTTTTTTCTTAAGAATGCAAAAATCATCATAGATGTATTTGCCATTTTTCCGTCATATCTGCGCCACGGACAGGGAAGAATAAGGGCGTGCTTCTCGTGGGCGTACACCACCCGTGGCGCGAAAACAGTCCGGGGGGGGGGGGGGGCACAAATAAATGTTACTGCAATTAAGACGTGCCCCACACTCTGGATTCCGCCTCCTCCCTCCCCCATGGGGTAATGAACGCGAAGGTCCCGCCTCCCTAAAAAGATGTCGCCTCTCCGATGTAATGACACTGTGACTTGTGAGATGGGAAATGGACGTGAGAGAAGGGGAAGGGAGGGAGGAGTCAAGCTCTCCCCCCACGGAAGGCCCGATCGCCAGGGAGCCACCGTTTGGCACCCGCCGGGAAACCCTCCTTGGAAGAAGCGGAGGATACCGAGAGTCCTGGCCCGGCACCGGGAGGGGTCGCCGGGATGGAGCGAGCTGGCGGGCCCTAAAAAATTGGAGCGGCGCCAATTCTTACCCCCTAAGTGTCCGTCCGGAAGGGAGGCACCCTTCCATAGGGAGGCCTGCGGGCCCCGCCCTTGCAATCAAAACCCGGGTTTTGCCGTACCAGGGAGGCACCCATTCCAGTACAGGAGGCCGGGGGGCATCCCAGCCCTCAATCTGAACCGGTGGCCGTAACTCAGTGGAGGCACCGTTCCAGAAGGAGGCCGGCGGGCATCCAGCCCTTGCAATCTGAACCGATTCCATATCACGGGAGGACCCTTCCTGCAGAAAACGCCGCACCAGCCACTAAATCCCGCGTCTGCCCCCCTCGCTGAGCAAGAAGAAGCGACCCCGCCTCATGGAGTAGGGCGCTCAGGCACCAGGTCTACCGCCTGTAACGGGGCCCTGGTCATCGTTCCAGAGCCGGCTGCTTCCCCACAGTGACGCCGCCGGACGGCGGCTGCCCAGGACTGGCGGGGCCAGGAAGCTGCCGCAAACCGGACATCGTAAGCGGGTTTGAGGTGGAGAATGGAGAGCTGGTGGAGGGGAATTAACCGGGCGTCAGGAGGAAGAGTGGAGAAGGGGAAGCGGGAAGCAGAGCGACAAAGGGAGCAGCGAGAATCCCAAAGCTTCGGCAACGTCACCTGGGAAGGCCTGGCAGAAAGGCACGTAGAGAAAGATAAATACGGTGAGGGAGCCGCGGCGTAAGGGGCAGTACGGAATTTAGTAAAAAGGGTTGGGGCTTCATCCAGGAGCCCCGGACTTTTTTGAAGTTTTGTAACCGGCGGGACTGGAGGCTCACCTCCCAGAAGGAACCCGGGGAGGGCCTGTTCCGGAGACTTGGTGACTTACCCCCAATGGGTTCAAGGATGGTATCCCTAATTTTTACCAGGGCGACCCCCACTCCCCCCAAATGTCAGGAAACTACAGACCCTACGACCTTCGCCTCCCCCAACCGGGCCTCCCGCCAAGTCCCACCCCACGCCGTTAAATCTCCCCAGCTCCCTCAGGGTCTCCTAGACCCCACATGGACATGAAATGATAGCTGGCCAGTACCGGCGCCTGTTGGCCCCCTGGGGTTCGTTCAAATCCGGGACATAGGGTCCAGACCCGGAGGGAGAAAGAGGTGGCCACACAGACCCGATGGGTCCGACATCACTGTACAGGCCCACACACGTATCAGGTCTGGGGACCTCCTTTCACGGATGTTTGGCAAGCCCAGAAAGACCAGGTGGTCCTGGAAAGGCCAGCCAAAGAATCAAAATAACCCGGACAGGGTCTCTGAGTAAAAAATTTAAATTATTGAGTACCCCGGAACGGGTGATGTTTCATAAAAAGAAGTTTATTGTTGCCTTAAATACCCGGTTGGGTAATGGTTTGAGTACCCCGGACGGGGAATTTTCAGAAGAACACTTTATTTTGCCTTAATATCCCAGGGTGGGTAATGGGTTTCACTTAATGAAAATGGAACTTTGAAGCCAGAACTTACTGGCCACAAACTTTTCTGAAAATAGTTATTTTATTTTTTTTAAAAAAATTTTGTATATTTTAATAAAAACTAAAAGTTTTATAAAGTATTTTAAGGAAAGTTTGGAAAAATTATTTTGGGGGGTTAAAAATAAAAATTTTAATTAGGTGGGGGGGGTTAAAAAATTAAAATTGGGAAATTTTTATTTTTTAATATGTATTTTAAAATTATTAAAAAATAAAAGGGGATAAGTAAAAAATTTTAATTATAAAAATTTTATTTTTAAAATTTTTTATAAAAATTTATTATGAATTTTTAATTAATTTTTTTTTTAAAATGAATATTTTTACATCCTTTACCGCCCCCACACAAATTTCCGGAAACTTATGTAGAATTTTAAAACCACCCAAAACCCCCCTTCCGAGGCCCTAAAACAGCAGCGGGGGCACCCGCCAGTAGTACAGGTGGCGTACGACAAATACACGAACATTCTATCCCCCCGGAAAAACCCACATTCCGTGTCGCCCAGGTCGGGGGGACCGAGTGTTTACTCGGACCCCCCCCTAAAAGCGACGTGAGGGGTGCCGAGTCCCCCCCAAAACCCCTTCTCGTGGACCAATTCCCTCACGGCTGGCACTTTACATTTACAAATGCCTCGGGTTTTTTTTTTTGGGGGGGGGGGGGAACTTAAATTTTTTTCAGGGGGGCCCCTGATTATATGTACGCCCCCCTGCTGAGGCTGGTATTTAAGGCTGTAAGGGCCAAAAAATGGACCTTCCAGCGTCGGACTGGGTACCTTGGGCCCACCAAGAAAAAAAATTTTTTGGCCAACATCAACTTCCCCCCTTTGAATAAGGGAAAAGGGGGGACAAAGGCTGTGGCCCGCGGCATGCTGCAGAAAATTTTAGGCCATGCCCCGTTGCACCACGACTGTCCAGATTGGGGAGCTTTAGTCCGGGTGTGGGGGGAGACCCCTCGGGGAGACCATCCATGGGGGACAGGCCAAAGTTGTAGGGAGGTCATACACATACTCCCAAATTTTTGGGAAGACAAAAGGGGTTAAAGGTGGGGGCGTTTGCGCGCCGCTAAAATTTGGCCAGCCCCGACAACACCCATTTCACAGCAAAACACCCCCAATCCTCGCCCCAAGCGAAAACCCTTTAGCACTGCGATACACTGACGGTAATGAGGGGACAGGGGGGGGTACTGAGGAAAGAAAGAAAGAGCAGGGGGGGGGAAAAAAAAAAAAGGAAAGAAAGGAGGAAAGAAAAAAAAGGAGAAAGAAGAACGGGGAAAAAAGAACGAGAGCAAAAGGAAAAAAACAGAGACAAAAAAAAAATAAGAGGAGCCTAGGAGTGGGTTTTGGGGAGGGGGGCAAAATTTTTTTAGTGGGCCCACATCAGAAAACCCCCGCAAATGACCGGCTTTTGGCCAAAAAAATCTTATATAAAAGACCAAAATTTATTTACCGCCTATGGCGGTTTAAATAATCCCCTCCACAAACTATAGATTACAGCACGTCAGTAAAACTTACCGCTGATTTCTTTCAAGGAATTGTTACTTTTTTAGTCTTTTCCACTGGCCCACACCGACGACGACTTCCCAGCCAGGCCACCCCCCACCCCCTTAAAAAAATTAAAAAAAAACTCACCCCGGTCCTGGGGGCCACTTTCTCCCCTCGCGTTTGACAGGGGGCACCGGCAGGTTTTTGTTATTTTTGCCCGCTGAAACGCTGAGAGGGGGATTTTGGGGGGAAGGGCGCTCGGTCCTTCTTCTCCTGTGTTCGCTTTTACGGCGGATGCCGATACAGCTGACCCTCCATGACGGGTGGGGGGCCCCCCACTCTGGCACCGGCCCCCCCCGCCGTTCAGGCCCATATTTGGGGGGGCGAGCAGGGACGTTTCCCCCCGCTCTCCCAAAAAGTAACTTTTCGTACTCCGTGGGGCCCCCTGAGCGGGGGGGCCCGGGGCCCCCGCCCCCTCTGCCCCGCGACCTATCCTTTCAAATCGGGCCCCCCAGCAGGGCGGGGCCCCCGTGGGGTTTCTCCGGGCCGGGGGGCCCCAGTCCCCCCTCTTCCACCTGAAATACCGGGGGACACAGTCTGCTTTTGCTTGTTGGTTAACAAAAAAAGGGACCCCCCCAAAAAAAAAAAGGCGTGGGTCCCCTTTTTGTTCCCCCCAAAAAAATGCGACTGCGCGGCCTGTTTTAAAAGACGGGAAAGGGCCCATGGATTTTGGCCCCTCAACACCTGATAATACCGGGACGCAGCCCCACATTTGGGCTCAAAAGAGTCCCAAATTTGTGGCACTTTACCCGGCTCTTTCCCAGTGCCCTGTACGTCAAGGGGGGTAAAAGGGGAATTCACCTTTGATTGCCGGTGAGAATAAGCCCGGTTAAAAATGGAGGTTCAAAAAGACCCGTCCATTATTAACCCCAAAGTTTTTAAATGTTAAAAAAAAAGACAAGCAAGAAAAAATATTTTAATGAAAAAAAGAGACAAAACATTTTTATTTCTTTTATTAAAACTCTCATTCCCCGCACGCCATCGATCTCCATAAAAAAAAAAAAAAAAAAAAACAACAGTACCACCTGTCCGACGAGTCCAAAATAACAGGGGCCCACGACGATCCCGCTCTGCTACATCGCAATGACAGGCAGAGCCTGTCACTCGCGCAACCAGCTGATTCCTGCTTTCCCGGGGGGAGTCTGGGGCTGGGCTGCTTTTTGGCCGGGATACCACATCACTCAGTTAATCGCGAGAAAAGAAAATTGGGGCCCCCCGGGGAAAGATGAGGGGGGCCATCAAGCGTCCGCCCGGACCGCCGGAGATCTTCTGCCATAGTGCCCCTGACTCCTGACAGACCGCCGACCCGGGCCCCGACAGTGAAAGTGACAAATCTGATTCCGGACCCTAAGACGAAAAAACGGAACTAAGTATCGAAAAATCCCATAAGCTAAACGGCCCATACCCATACTTGCGGTACGTATCGCTAAACCCTATTCGACGTACACGACAGGAAAACCCTTTATGTAGCTCCCCATGCACAAGTTTTCATTATGACGAATTGGGCACACTCTTTTTTCGGGGAAAAGCAGAACAAAACAAGAATAGAATGGATCTTTCTAGCGCCCCCCTTGAAAAATCTGACAAAACGAGAATCCCCAACTGACTTGACTCCACATCCACAAAAACCGGAAAAAAGGGGGTTTTTTCCCCCCAACCACTATTTACACAAAAGGTTTAATGGGAGTAAAAATGGGGAAATGTACTACCTTTGATCCCACCTCCATACAACAAGGGGGGAAAAAAACTTATGAGATGGAGAACATGTTTGGCGCCGAAAAGGGGATTCCTAAATGTAAGGTCCGTAAGACCACAGAAAAAAAAATGCCCCATCCCAGGGGGGGGGGGGGTGAACCACAGGGGCTATATGAAAAGGAAAAACCCCCAACTGGGATAGGGTTTTAAAGACGCATCTTGGCCCCTCCTGGAAAAAACGGGGCGGTTATGTAGGTCCCTTTCCCGAACGTATATGCACCTGAAGCGGGGCAGGCGGCCTTCCCCGGGAGCAAATGACCGAAATCGGCCACTCCGCCCGCAAAAACTCCAAGGGCGGGGGCATTCCACAATATCTGACCCTCTCCGGAACTTTGACATACCCCTAGCCCTGGGCCCCCTGCTTCATTTTTCAGAGTTTGACCCGCCCGGGAGAGCCATCGGTCACCATCCCCAGGGCCAAAGCCGCAAAAAATACACCAACCGCAAAAAGGAGAGTCAACAGCAGGGAGATGACCTAGGCGGGAATCACCCCCAAAAAATGGAGCCACGATCCCCATTCTTGTTCCCCCTCACCACTTGCGGAATCAGGGGGGAGCCTCATGTAATTAAGGCTTCACCGAAAAGCAAAATTTACTCCCCCTCAAGAGAACCTTCAGGGAGAAAATAATTTGTGTTTTTGAAAAAATGGGAGGGAAAGATAAGAAAAAAAATGTAAGGGGAAAATTGAGAAATAAATTTTATTTTAATAAAAAGGTGTAAAAAAATTAGTGACCCATGGGAAAAAGGAAAAATGGTGTGGTTTTTCGGGGGGGGGGGGGTAATAAATATGAAAACCCCTATATTTTCCCAAGACGGCCACATCAAATTTTCATACCCCAAGATAAAGTGGAGGAGCCCCAAAGGGGGCAAGGTGGGTGGGAAAAAACCCTGACCAAAACCGAGCTTGTCCCCAAGCCCCAAGCCCCCTGAGGGTCTTCCCCCCCACCATAGTGCAAAGTCCCAGCGCCCCTATTACCCCCGGTATTGCCTGGCCGGGAAGGGTGCTTAAAGCCTTTCCCCCGTAGAAAAATTACCAGGAAAAGAGACAAAAAAATTACTGCAAAAAGAATACAAATTATCTCAGAATCCTGCTAACCCCCACAGGAAAGTAAAGGCACCATGTAAAAAAGGACTTCAAAACACAATTTAAAAACCAAAAAGAACCCTAACCAAGCTGGTTGCATAAATAACTCACGCCGATGATAGAGGGGCAGGAGACTATTTTAAAGGGAGGTAGGGGGTTCCAACCACTCAATTTACCCGCCCAAAAAAAGCGCCAGCAAAAGCTTCATAATCTTGCTGGACAAAAGGGTAAAAACTACTTTTAAAATTTTGCAGACCCCGAGCTGCCCCAAACGCTTAATGATCCAACAAATTAGCGTCGTCCAAACCCCCGAGAACCGTAGTATGCTTTTACACAATACTATGGGTCCAAATAGGTATGTGGGGACAAAAAGGATGTGCTACTGGAAAAACATGGAGGGGCAAGTAATGCTCCCTTTTTTCTTCAGAAAAAAAGGGGGGGGGGGGGGGGGAAATTTTTAAACCCCTTTTTTTTTATAAAAGATTTTTTTCATGCACAGAAAATGGAGAAATTTTCATATTGTTTGGCCAGGTGTTAATTTTCCATTAATTTTCATCAGTCTTTTATTTGCAAAACGTATTTTAAGTGTTTATATTAACCAAACTGAAAAATAGAAGCACTTGGATCCAACGGTGACATCCAAGGGCTGCAAGCGTTTCATGAACTAAAACACTGTAAACCCCCCTTTCCATCTGACGTACTATCCCGCCATGGGACCCCGGGCCAGTAGACCGTGGATGGGGTAGTTGTCTCGCGTCAGATGCCTCCGGGGCGAGCGCACGATTGCGCCAAGTCACTGATTATCACAGTTTTACCCCGCACTATGTTCCAGGAGCGGGCACGGGCCAAAACCCCCGGGAAAATTAACCCTCGGCCACTGTGATAAACATGATCGCAGGTTCCGGTAGTATAGGGAAACATCGGCAGGAAGGGGGTCACTGCGTGCTTCCCAGAGACCCTGAAAGGCGGTGTCCGCTGTTCCAAGGGGCCCCTCCCTGTGGCCCCCAAACCAAGATGGCCACTGGGTCCTTCGGGCCTGCAGGGAGGGGCTTCCTCGGGGCCTGCGAGAGCAGGGGTGAAACCTCCGCACAGCCTTTTTATGTAAATAAAAAAACAATAAAAGAAAACAAAATTAGGATCGCCGTAATGACCGCCCCCCATAAAACGTCCCACAATTAACCCCTTTAGTAACCCTTAAAAAAAAATGGCAAAAAAAAAAGCTTTATCCCTCAATTGCAGAACAAAAGTGAATAACACGGCAAAAGCGGATAAAATAAATATGATACCCCTGAAAACAACATCTTGTCTCGCAAAAAATTTCCCCATAAGATCACAGGGAAAAAAAAAAAGTTATAGCTAAAAAAAATGATTCAAAAAATAATTTTTTTTTTAATAAATATTGTTTTTATTGTTAAAAGGGCCCAAAAAATAAAAAGATCAAATGAGGTACGTGTCTAACTGCCTGCAATTTAAAATGCTTTATCAATTTTTCCCCCACACGAACCGCATAAAGGGCCCACCCAAA
>JARQOD010010507.1:0-27087 GCA_033576555.1 Oophaga sylvatica | reverse complement strand
TTAAAGTGCAGATTGTACTGCTTAAATACAGAAATGCAAGTCTTGGGAGTACACCTTTGATTTTGTCCAGATGCAGACTGGCACTAAAATTCAGACAAGGCATTTGAAAGATTACTGTCCAATATTACCAATCTCACTCCCCACAGACTCACTTCCCCAGAAAGTGGTCTCTTTTACCTAACTTGATGTTAGTGAAAATCAACATTCATATTTTTGCCTAACTGAGGAGGTTTTAAAAGGGGTATTGATTTACTTTTTTTATTTTGAGCACTGTCTATCACAGTGATCAAAACGAACCAATAGGAAAATTTTCCTATTGTTGCTGTGTGCTGGCAGGCAGATCTCAGCCGGCGCACTGCGCATGCGTCCTCCATTTTCTTCCCAGAAGAAGACATCAGTGGCGGGGGTAATGCAGGAGGGTCCAGGGACACCGAGAGGTACCAGGGGGTAATCAAGGGAACACATTTCACTCTCCTCTGTTGTGCGATCATATCAGAGGAGAGATAAATTAAATAGGAAATCAGACTTTTTTTGCGGTCGCCGTTATTCTGTGAATAACAGCGATCAGAACACCAGTGTCGGTAAAATACAACCCGACTCTGGGAGGTGCTATGCACTTATTTCTCCGCGCCAATAAAAAGCGCCGCTGAGGAATAAGTACCCTTAACTGCCGCCGTTAAAATCTGTATCGGCGGTCATTAAGGGGTTAATAAAAGGTATTAGGTTGGTTATACCCCAAAGTGGTGCCACTGACACACAGGCCCTCTACTCCTCTATTCAGAGGCATGTAAAAGTTGGGGCACCCTTGGTCAAAATTACTGCTATTGTGTACAGTTTAGCAAGTTGAAGATGCAGTGATCTCTAAAAGGCCAAAAGTTAAAGATGACTCATTTCATTCATAGGCAAAAAAATATATATTGTTATTTTTTTACATTTTAAAAATTACAAAAGGTAAAATGGGCCAACCTCCACTTCTAGGAAGGAAAACATTCAATTTCTCTTCCCATAGTTTCATTTTCCGTAATAATTATTTGTAATTCAGCCCAGATTTGTGACTACTAATAACAATATTTATCTGACCCTGATCTGATTTACTCACTGATAGTTTTGAATAGACTGGAGCTTTTATAGAATTTATTTAATAAAAGCTAATTTTTATAGGTTCTGTTTTTTCTTTTTGGTTCTATACCTATCTGACCTTACTTCTTTGCTTTTTTGTTAAAATGGTCTGATGCAAATGTTTGAGCACCCTGCATGGTTAATACTTAGTAGCATCCACTTTGCAAGTATCACAACTGGTAACCGCTAGAGTTGAGCGAAACAGGTCGGTCAGATTAAAAAAAGACCGGCTTTTGCCATAGTGTGAGGTCGGCCATGTGTTCGGTGACCCGAGCGCCAAAGTCGGTTTTTCCATAATGCTTGAAGGGCCTTTTCTCAGCCAATGAGCAAGGACGCACACTGTGAGCAACGCGATAACATGAGCAGCGGCCACCACCATCTTAGAGAAGGGCATTGCAGTGATTGGCTTTCTTTATGTGACATCACAGTGCCTATAAAAGCCCTCACCGCCGACCGCCATTTTACTTCTGCCGATCTTAGCGTAGGAAGATGTTGCTGTCGCTGGTTCTCAGTAGGGAGAGCGTTAGGCAGTAAAAAAACACTAATTCTGTGATTGTGCTGATAGCGATTAGCTGTACAGCTAGTGTGCAGTGACAGGGGAGGATTTTGTTGTGTGCAGCAGCGCTGGTTCTTAGGCTGTCTGCCAGTGACAGGGGAGGAATTGCTTGTGTGCAGCAGCAGAGCTGATTATTAGGCTGCCTGCCAGAGAAAGGGGAGGAATTTCTTGTGCGCAGCAGCACAGCTGATTATTAGGCTGCCTGCTAGCTGTATTGCTGTGTGTACACTGCTGTGCAGAGTGCTTTTTAACACAGCACCTACACAGCACTAATACTTTTATTCTTTTTTTCTGCACAGTTACCCAGCGTTCATTTTTTCCCACACCATATAGAACTGTACGCTTCTCACTACCGTGCACCGGCTGGTATCACGGACAAATACATGCTGACTATCTGTGTGTGACTCCGGAAATATAACGGAGATGTCAATTTTCCCCAAAACCATATACAGCTGGTATCTTCTGATACAGTGCCATTTTTCTGCCTTGTGTATTACAGCCAAATCCATACTGAGAGAGTGTCTGTGTGTGACTACGGAAATATATACGGAGATTAAAAATTACCCCAACACTGTATACAGCTGTACGCTACTGATACAGTACAATTTTTATGCTTTTCATATTCTAGTGTAATCCATACTGAGCCTGTGAGCGTGTGTGTTACTCCTGAAATATATACAGAGATTTCACATTACCCCAACATTGTATACAGCTGTACGCTACTGACACAGTGCACTTTGTATGCTTTTGATATTCTGGTGTAATCCATACTGAGCCTGTGAGCGTGTGTGTTACTCCTGAAATATATACAAAGATTTAAAATTACCCCAACACTGTATACAGCTGTACGCTACTGATACAGTATGTTTTTCTGCTTCTCATATTCTGGTGTAAGGCGTAATCCATACTGAGCCTGTGAGCGTGTGTGCTACTCCTGAAATATATACGGAGATTTCAAATTACCCCAACACTGTATACAGCTGTACGCTATTGATACAGTACACTTTTTAGGCTTTTCATATTGTGGTGTAATCCATACTGAGCCTGTGAGCGTGTGTGTTACTCCTGAAATATATACGAAGATTTAAAATTACCCCAACACTGTATACAGCTGTACGCAAAGATACAGTACACTTCTTCTGCTTTTCATATTCTGGTGTAATCCATACTGAGCTTGTGAGCGTGTGTGTTACTCTTGAAATATATATGGAGATTTCAAATTACCCCAACACTGTATACAGCTGTGCGCTACTGGTACAGTACACTTTTTATGCTTTTCATATTCTGGTGTAATCCATACTGAGCCTTTGAGCATGTGTGTTACTCCTGAAATATATTCGGAGATTTCAAATTACCCCAACACTGTATACAGCTGTACACAACTGATACAGTACAGTTTTTCTGCTTTTCATATACTGGTGTTAGAGGTCGAGTTCCCGCTTCTGCACAGGGGGAATCTTGAGCCATTCCCGCTGCGATCCCCCATCTGTCTCCGGCCGCAGTGGAGTCTCCTCAGCAGAGACGTCGGTCCCCAGCGTCTTGCACAGCCTAGTACTGTGCAGAGGTTTACTGCTGCCTCTCCAGGTTCTGCTATTGAGGCCAGTACTGGTCAGTGGCGAGCAGACGTCTTTAGGACTAAGTCCTGCGTTTCCCCTTCTGAACATGCCCAGGGTAAAGATCTCTCATTGGAGATCAGGGGTCACATGCTCAGGTACAGCAGCGGCTCCTATTGGTCCACCAGGAAGGTCCTGAAACTGCATGTGTTCTGAACAGTTTCTGATTGGTCCTTTTCTGGCAGGCACTGTGGATGTTACTATAAAAGGGTTGTATGGCAATGTGGCCATGCGCTAGTATCAATTGCATTATGTGCTTTGCGCCAGTGTGATCATGCACGCATGTGGTTAGGGCTCGGCTGAAATAAGCCCCTAGAATACCGGCACCTCCGGTGAGGAGATTTGTGTGCACGTTGTTAGGGATTGGCTGAAATAAGCCCCTAGAATACTGGCTTCTCCGGTGAAGAGATTGCTTGATTGCGTGGCTGACTACATTACCATGGACTGCTATCCGCACAGCAGTTATCTGTGTATCTCTGTGGAGTTAACAGGACACAGTACCTATCTCTGCGTCTCTACCTCAGCGACTCTGTGGTGTAACAGAGTTCGCTTATACCGCCATATAGAGCCACAGTATTTATATTTGCGACTCTGTGAAGTAACAGAGTTCGCCTATACCGCCATCTTACTAGCAGAAGGCTCTGCCTGCACGGTGGACCCCGGGCTGCGAACGCACCCACTATTTATATTTATCTGGTGCGTTCCGCAGACGCTAACAGTATACTAGCGCCAGGGTCTGGCTGGTAAAATGACGGACGACCAGCATCTGCAGCGGTATATCCAGCAGCTGGAGGGTAGGTTGGCGACCCTAGAGCGCACAACCTCAGCTGGGGATGTTACCGCAGTCGCTGTTCAGGCTGCTAGTGTGGCTGCAGCTAGTTTGTCCTCTGCTACCCCTGCTCTGAATTTTTCCCGCCTCCCTCTTCCAGACAAGTTTACAGGTGACAGTAAACAATGTCGGGGTTTCGTCAGTCAGTGCTCCAAACATTTAGAGCTTCTGGCTGCACGTTTTCCCACGGAGCGGGGAAAGTGGGTTTTATCATATCCCTCTTGTCGGTCAGGGCGTTGGAGTGGGCAACGCCATTGTGGGAGCACGATGATCGTGTGGTGCAGAGTGCTCCTCTCTTCTTGGATACTCTGAGACAGGTCTTTTTAGGACCTCGTGTCACCCACGATACAGCTCTCCAACTGTTGGCAATCACCCAGGGTTCATCCATGGTAAGCCAGTTCGCCGTCCAATTTCGGACTCTGGCCTCTGAGCTGGAGTGGCCAGATAAAGTCCTTATACCAGTGTACTGGAGGGGACTGGCAGACCATGTGAAGGACGCCTTGTCCACCAGGGAGATTCCCGCCACACTGGAGGAGCTCATTATTATATCTACCCGCATCGACCTCCGTTGGAGCGGACCCAGTGTAGGCAGAGGTTCCGGCTGGCGCCCACCTTCGCCAGAACTCTTGAATCTTCCATTCAGGCGCCAGATTCCCCTGAGGCCATGGAGGTTTCTCGAGCGAGACCTAAGTCTCAGGCCGCTTGAGTACCTGTAATTTGTAATGTTTGCCAACAGTCAGGGCATTGTGCTAATAAATGTCCACAACGGTCGGGAAACAACTGCGTCTAGTAACCATTGGAGGGGGTTCACTAGACACAGCAGTACACACCTCCAAGTTGTCCTTTAAGTAGACAATCAATTTAGGCTCATCCACTATTACAGTTACGCTTTGTGTGGACTCTGGAGCCGAAGGAAATTTCATGTCCTCTACCTTCGCTCTCCGCCGCTCTATACCTCTGGCGATGCTCGCCAAACCCGTGACTGTTCGAGTAGTGGATGGGTCGACACTGCCTTCACAAATCACACATCAGACCATCCTTTCACGTTATCTATGTCCCCTTCTCATCAGGAGATTATCTCACTCCTTGTCATTGGGAATAGACGAGATATTGCTGGGGATGCCCTGGCTCCGTTTCCATTCCCCACATATTGAGTGGCTCTCTGGGAGGATATTGGGTTGGAGTGAGTCGTGTAAAGGCAGATGTATGAGGGAATGCATTCTGGTGGCTACTACAGAGATGCCCACAGATCTTACTTCCCTTCCCAAATACTATTGGGCCTATGCAGACGTTTTCTACTAGAAGGCTGCAGAGATCCTTCCGCCTCACCGTCCCTATGACTGTCTTATTGACCTCTTGCCCTGAGCAAAACCTCCTCGGGGACGAGTCTATCCCCTATCTCTCCCGGAGACAGAGGCTATGTCTCAATACATTCAGGAAAATCTGGCAAGAGGATTCATTAGGAAGTCAGTGTCACCTGCAGGGGCGGGGTTCTTCTTCATTCAGAAGAAGAACGGAGAATTACGTCCATGCATTGATTACAGGGGTCTTAACGCCATTACCGTTAAGAATAAATACCCGTTGCCCCTGATTTCGGAGCTCTTTGATAGGCTACGGGGAGCAAGGGTATTTACTAAATTAGATCTGCGGGTGCTTATAACTTGATTCGCATCCGTGAGGGGGACAAATGGAAGACGGCTTTCAATACCAGAGATGGGCACTATGAATATCTGGTGATGCCCTTCAGGCTCTGTAATGCCCCAGCCTCTTCCAAGACTTTGTTAATGACATCTTCCGGGATATGCTTTCCCCCTCAGTCATAGTCTATCTGGATGATATTCTCATCTTCTCCCCAGATATTGACTCCCACCGGAAAGATGTCTGCAGAGTCTTCGACCTCTTACGGGTAAATTCTCTCTACGCTAAGTTGGAGAAATGTATGTTTGAGCAGGAGTCCTTACCGTTCCTGGGCTATATCATCTCTGCCCAGGGACTGGCTATGGATCCTGCCAAGCTACAGGCGGTAATGGACTGGCAAGAACCCCATTCTCTGAAAGCGATGCAGCGCTTTATGGGGTTCATTAATTACTTTCGTCAGTTTATTCCCCACTTTTCAACTTTGGTAGCTCCCTTGGTAGCCCTCACCAAGAAGGGAGCAAATCCCAAATTGTGGTCAGAAGAGGTCTCCAAGGCCTTCACTTCTATTATGTCCCATTTTGCTAGTGCTCCCATCCTACATGGCCCGATGTTGATAAGCCCTTTATTTTGGAGGTGGATGCCTCATCCGTTGGTGCTGGAGCAGTCCTCTTCCAGAAGGATGCTCAAGGTCGGAAGCATCCTTGCTTCTTCTTTTCCAAGACCTTCATACCAGCGGAGAGGAATTATTCCATCGGGGACAGGGAGTTGCTAGCAATGAAGTTGGCCTTCTCTGAGTGGAGACATCTGTTGGAGGGGCCCGCTTTCCCTTCCAAGTTTTACTGATCACAAAAATCTGGTTTATTTACAAACTGCCCAGCGGCTAAATTCCCATCAGGCCAGATGGTCCTTATTTTCTCCCGCTTTCACTTCACCCTCCATTTTCTTTCAGGAGAGAAGAATATCCGGGATGACGCTCTCTCTCGCTCCGTCGTGTCTTCCAAGGAGGGGAGCCGCGGCTTATTGTCCCCTCTGAGAGCTTGAGAACTGTAGCTCCGGTATCGATAGAGTCTGTGCCGTCCAGCAAGACTTTTGTACCATCTAATTTGGACTGGAGGTTCTCTCTTGGGCCCATTCATCCAGGGTGGGTGGACATTTTGGGAGAAAAAGGACATCAGAGCTTCTGGAGAGGACGTACTGGTGGCCGCATATGGTCAGGGACGTTGGAGACTATATTCGGGCATGTGTCTCCTGTGCCAAAAATAAGTCCCCTCATCAACGGCCAGCTGGGCTACTTTATCCATTGCCGGTGGCAGACAGGCCCTGGGAAATGTTTGGGATGGACTTTGTGGTAGGCCTACCCAAGTCTCGTGGTTGCACAATCATATGGGTTATCACCGACCATTTCTCTAAAATGGTGCACTTGGTACCGATACCCCGGTTACCTTCTACACGGGCATTGGTGGCACTGTTTATTAGACACATCTTCCGCTTACACGGTATGCTGGACAAAATCGTTATTGACCGGGGTCCCCAGTTTGCGTCTCGGTTCTGGAAAAAGCTTTGTCGCCTTCTCAGTATAGAGTTAAATCTCTCTTCTGCCTATCATCCCGAGACAAATGGGTTGGTAGAGAGGGCCAACCAGACCTTGGTCACATATCTGCATCATTTTGTTTTGGTTAGGCAGGATGACTAGGCATCCTTGCAACCGTGGGCGGAGTTTGCATTAAACAACACCGTGGCTGATTCCACTGGACAAACTCCGTTTCTCCTTAATTACGGTCAGCATCTGCGGGTTCTTGTACATATGCCCGTGTCTTCCACCGACTCCAGGGTGGCAGACTGGGCTGTGGAGGCACGGGACATTTGGGACCACACTCAGGATGTCATTCTGGCCCCCAAGGAGAGGATGAGGACCACCGCCGACGCACATCGGCACCCCGCTCCGACTTTTGCCCCTGGTGATTTAGTGTGGCTCTCCGCCCGTAACATCAGGCTGTGAGTAGAGTCCACTAAGTTTGCACCTCGCTTCTTGGGTCCCTTCAAGGTCCTTGAACAGGTCAATCCTGTGGTCTACCGTCTAGCCCTTCCGCCACGCCTTGGTTTCACCGACACATTCCATGTCTCCCTCCTGAAACCCGTATACTTGTCCCGGTTATCCGAGTCATCTGCCGGGACATCGGGTTCGTCTAAGGATGACTATGAGGTGAATGCTATTCTGGGTGCAAGGTGGTACGTGGCAAAAAGTTTTATTCGGTGGATTGGAGGGGTTATGGGCCTGAGGATAGGTCATGGGAGCCTGCTGAGCATATTCAGGCTCCGCAGTTCATTGCTGACTTCGAGCGTAGCGAGACCAAAGGAAGGTGGGCCCTTGGGGGGTAATGTTACAGGTCGAGTTCCCGCTTCTGCACAGGGGGAATCTCGAGCCATTCTCGCTGCGGTCCCCCATCCGTCTCTGGCCGCAGTGGAGTCTCCTCAGCAGAGACGTCGGTCCCAGCGTCTTGCACAGCCTAGTACTGTGCAGAGGTTTACTGCTGCCTCTCCAGGTTCTGCTATTGAGGCCAGTACTGGTCAGTGACGAGCAGACGTTTTTAGGACTAAGTCCTGCATTTCCCCTTCTGAGCATGCCCAAGGTAAGATCTCTCATTGGAGATCAGGGGTCACATGCTCAGGTACAGCAGCGGCTCTATTGGTCCACCAGGAAGGTCCTGAAACTGCATGTGTTCTGAACAGTTTCTGATTGGTCCTTTTCTGGCAGGCCCTGTGGTTGTTATTATAAAAGGGCTTTGTGGCCATGCGGCCATGCTCTAGTATCAATTGCATTATGTGCTTTGCGCCAGTGTGATCATACACGCATGTGGTTAGGGCTCGACTGAAATAAGCCCCTAGAATGCCGGCATCTCCGGTGAGGAGATTTGTGTGCACGTGGGTAGGGCTTGGCTAAAATAAGCCCCTAGAATACAGGCTTCTCCGGTGAGGAGATTGCTTGATTGAGTGACTGACTACATGACCACGGACTGCTATCCGCACAGCAGTTATCTGTGTATCTCTGTGGAGTTAACAGGACTCAGTACCTATCTCTGCGTCTCTACCTCAGCGACTCTGTGGTGTAACAGAGTTCGTTTATACCGCCATATAGTGCCACAGTATTTATATTTGTGACTCTGTGAAGTAACAGAGTATGCCTATACCGCCATCTTACTAGCAGCAGGCTCTGCCTGCACGGTGGACCCCGGGCTGTGAACGCACCCGCTATTTATATTTATCTGGTGCGTTCCGCACACCCTAAAATCTGGTGTAATCCATACTGAGCCTGTGAGCGTGTGTGTTACTCTGAGTCCTGAAATATATATGGAGATTTCAAATTACCCCAACACTGTACGCAGCTGTACGCTACTGATACAGTACACTTTTTCTGCTTTTCATATTCTGGTGTAATCCATACTGAGCCTGTGAGCGTGTGTGTTACTCCTGAAATATATACGGAGATTTCAAATTACCCCAACACTGTATACAGCTGTACGCTACTGATACAGTACACTTTTTATGATTTTCATATTCTGGTGTAATCCATACTGAGCCTGTGAGCGTGTGTGTTACTCCTGAAATATATACGGAGATTTCAAATTACCCCAACACTGTATACAGATGTAAGCTACTGATACAGTTCACTTTTTCTGCTTTTCATATTCTGGTGTAATCCATACTGAGCCTGTGAGCGTGTGTTACTCCAGAAATATATACGGAGATTTCAAATTACCCCCACACTGTATACAGCAGTAAGCTACTGATACAGTTCACTTTTTCTGCTTTTCATATTCTGGTGTAATTCATACTGAGCCTGTAAGCGTGTGTGTTACTCCTGAAATATATACGAAGATTTCAAATTACCCCAATACTGTATACAGCAGTACGCAACTGATACAGTACAGTTTTTGTGCTTTTCATATTCTGGTGTAATCCATACTGAGCTTGTGAGCGTGTGTGTTACTCCTGAAATATATATGGAGATTTCAAATTGCACCAACACTGTATACAGCTGTACGCTACAGATACAGTATATTTTTCTGCTTTTCATATTCTGGTGTAATCCATACTGAGCTTGTGAGCGTGTGTGTTACTTCTGAAATATATACGGAGATTTAAATTACCCCAACACTGTATAAAGCTGTGCGCTACTGATACAGTTCACTTTTTATACTTTTCATATTCTGGTGTAATCCATACTGAGCATGAGAGCGTGGGTCTTACTCATGAAATATATATGAAGATTTAAAATTATCCCAACACTGTATACAGCTGTAAGCTACAGATACAGTACACTTTTTCTGTTTTTCATATTGTGGTGTAATCCATACTGAGCCTGTGAGCATGTGTGTTACTCCTGAAATAAAAACGGAGATTTCAAATTACCCCAACACTGTATACAGCTGTACGCTACAGATACAGTACACTTTTTATGCTTTTCAAATTCTGGTGTAATCCATACTGAGCATGTGAGCGTGTGTGTTACTCCTGAAATATATACGGAGATTTCAAATTACCCCAACACTGTATACAGCTGTACGCTACAGAAACAGTATATTTTTCTGCTTTTCATATTCTGGTGTAATCCATACTGAGCCTGTGAGCGTGTGTGTTACTCTTGAAATATATATGGAGATTTAAAATTACCCCAACACTGTATACAGCTGTATGCTACTGATACAGTACACATTTTCTGCTTTTCATATTGTGATGTAATACATACTGAGCCTGTGAGCTGTGTGTTACTCCTGAAATATATATGAAGAATTCAAATTACACCAACACTGTATACAGCTGTGCGCTACTGATACAGTTCACTTTTTATGCTTTTCATATTCTGGTGTAATCCATACTGAGCATGCGAGCGTGGGTGTTACTCCTGAAATATTTACGAAGATTTAAAATTATCCCAACATTGTATACAGCTGTACGCTACAGATACAGTACACTTTTTCTGTTTTTTCATATTGTGGTGTAATCCATACTGAGCCTGTGAGCATGTGTGTTTCTCCTGAAATAAAAACGGAGATTTCAAATTACCCCAACACTGTATACAGCTGTACGCTACTGATACAGTACTCTTTTTATGCTTTTCATATTCTGGTGTAATCCATACTGAGCCTGTTAGCGTTGTTTTTACTCCTGAAATATATACGGAGATTTTAAATTACCCCAATACTGTATACAGCTGTACGCTACAGATACAGTATATTTTTCTGCTTTTCATATTCTGGTGTAATCGATACTGAGCCTGAGAGCGTGTGTGTTACTCCTGAAATATTTATGGAGATTTCAAATTACCCCAACACTGTATACAGCTGTACTCTACTGATACAGTACACTTTTTATGCTTTTCATATTCTGGTGTAATCCATACTGAGCCTGTGAGCGTGTGTGTTACTCCTGAAATATTTACGGAGATTTCAAATTACCCTAACACTGTATACAGCTGTACGCTACTGATACAGTACACTTTTTCTGCTTTATATATTCTAGTGTAATCCATACTGAGCCTGTGAACATGTGTGTTACTCTGAGACCTGAAATATATACGGAGATTCAAAATTACCCCCACACTGTATACAGCTGTACGCTACTGATACAGTACACTTTTTATGCTTTTCATATTCTGGTGTAATCCATATAGAGCTGTGAGCGTGTGTGTTACTCCTGAAATATTTACGGAGATTTCAATTTACCCCAACACTGTATACAGCTGTACGCTACTGATACAGTAATCTTTGTATGCTTTTCATATTCTGGTGTAATCCATACTGAGCCTGTGAGCGTGTGTGAAACTCCTGAAATATATACGGAGATTTAAAATTGCCCCAATACTGTATACAGCTGTACGCTACTGATACAGTACACTTTTTCTGCTTTTCATATTCTGGTGTAATCCATACTGAGCCTGTGAGCGTGTGTGTTACTTTGAGTCCTGAAATATATACTGAGATTTCAAATTACGCCAACACTGTATGCACCTGTACGCTTTTGATACAGTACACTTTTTCTGCTTTTCATATTCTGGTGTAATCCATACTGAGCCTGTGAGCGTGTGTGTTACTCCTGAAATATATATGGAGATTTTAAACTACCCCAACACTGTATACAGCTGTACGCTAAAGATACAGTATATTTTTGTGCTTTTCATATTCTGGTGTAATCCATACTGAGCCTGAGAGCATGTGTGTTACTCCTGAAATATTTACGGAGATTTCAAATTACCCCAACACTGTATACAGCTGTACGCTACTGATACAGTACACTTTTTCTGCTTTTATATTCTAGTGTAATCCATACTGAGCCTGTGAGCATGTGTGTTACTCTGAGACCTGAAATATATACAGAGATTCAAAATTACCCCCACACTGTATACAGCTGTACGCTACTGATACAGTACACTTTTTTTGCTTTTCATATTCTGGTGTAATCCATACAGAGCCTGTGAGCGTGTGTGTTACTCCTGAAATATTTACGGAGATTTCAAATTACCCCAACACTGTATACAGCTGTACGCTACTGATACAGTACTCTTTGTATGCTTTTCATATTCTGGTGTAATCCATACTGAACCTGTGAGCGTGTGTGAAACTCCTGAAATATATACGGAGATTTAAAATTGCCCCAATACTGTATACAGCTGTACGCTACTGATACAGTACACTTTTTCTGCTTTTCATATTCTGGTGTAATCCATACTGAGCCTGTGATCATGTATGTTACTCCTGAAATATATACGGAGATTTCAAATTACCCCAACACTGTATACAGCTGTACGCTACTGATACAGTACTATTTTTCTGCTTTTCATATACTGGTGTAATCCATACTGAGCCTGTGAGCGTGTGTGTTACTTTGAGTCCTGAAATATATACGGAGATTTCAAATTACGCCAACACTGTATGCACCTGTACGCTTTTGATACAGTACACTTTTTCTGCTTTCATATTCTGGTGTAATCCATACTGAGCCTGTGAGCGTGTGTGTTACTCCTGAAATATATATGGAGATTTAAAATTACCCCAACATTGTATACAGCTGTACGCTACTGATACAGTTCACTTTGTATGCTTTTCATATTCTGGTGTATCCATACTGAGCCTGTGAGTGTGTGTGTTACTCCTGAAATATATACGGAGATTTCAAATTACCCCAACACTTTGTACAGCTGTACGCTACTGATACAGTTCACTTTTTATGCTTTTCATATTCTGGTGTAATCCATACTGAACCTGTGAGTGTGTGTGTTACTCCTGAAATATATACAGAGATTTCAAATTACCCCAACACTGTATACAGCTGTACGCAACTGATACAGTACAGTTTTTCTGCTTTTCATATTCTGGTGTAATCCATACTGAGCCTGTGAGCATGTGTGTTACTCCTGAAATATATTCGGAGATTTCAAATTACCCCAACACTGTATACAGCTGTATGCTACTGATAGAGTACACTTTTTATGCTTTTCTTATTGTGGTGTAATCCATACTGAGCGTGTGAGCGTGTGTGTTACTCCTGAAATATAGAAGAGGGTAAACTGGTGTTCACATTGTCTGTAATACGAGGTGCAGGTGTAGTGGACGGTAGTCCTAGGTATAGTAATGTAGAAGTACACCGCACACTCTAAGGTTTATATGCAAAGAGTATTTATTTTACAATGTAAACAAAGTATGGGAGCAATTGAAGTGAAAGCGACTGAATATACAGACGTTTCGACCCTCCGGGGTCTTTTTCAAAGAGTCTCTAGAGTAAATCTAAATAACAAAACAGAACAAATTAGTATACAATGAGAAAAAAAAATCAAAATATTTGCAAATCCTGGATAAAAAATAAAGAATCAGCGAGGGAAACCAATGAAAAAGAGAAAACAGAAAAAAAGAGAGAAAATCCATAGAGCTGAGAGGCACCAATTGTGTCAAAGTTGTACTTGTGATATAGGCAGGAACTGACAGGCAGTTTAACACAATGCTGTGTTATTTAGATTTACTCTAGCGACTCTTTAAAAAAGACCGGGAGGGTCGAAACGTCTGTATATTCAGTGCTTTCACTTCAATTGCTCCCATACTTTGTTTACATTGTAAAATAAATACTCTTTGCATATAAACCTTAGAGGGTGCGGTGTACTCCTGAAATATATACGGAGATTTCAAATTACCCCAACACTGTATAAAGCTGTACGCTACTGGCTACTGATTCAGTACAGTTTTTCTGCTTTTCATATTCTGGTGTATTCCATACTGAGCCTGTGAGCGTGTGTGTTACTCCTGAAATATATACAGAGATTTAAAATTACCCCAACACTGTATACAGCTTTACAGCTGTACGCTACTGATACAGTACACTTTTTATGCTTTTCATATTCTTGTGTAATCCATACTGAGCCTGTGAGAGTCTGTTTCTGTTACTCCGCAAATATATACGGAGATTAAAATTTTTCACCTTCACCATATACAGCTGTACGCTTCTGATACAGTACCATATATCTGCTGGTATTTTGGGTACATTTTCACAAACATTAGGAAGTATGGTGGAAGAGGCCGCGGACGTGGTCGTGGGAGGCCACCTGGTACTGATGATTGTGGTGGTCGTGCGTCCGCTGGTAGTACCAAAAGCACAATAGCACCTAAAGCAGTAGGTGTTGAGCCTGCGTCATTGTCTGGCTCTAGAAGACCTGGAAGGCTCCCTTTTCTGGGAGTACGTAAACCGCTTTTAAAGCCGGAGTATCAGGAACAGGTTTTGGCTTACATTGCTGAAAAAGCCTACAGCTCTATCGCCTCCACTTCTGAAGTTTCAAAAAATGCAAGCACTGAGTCGTCAGTGCAGGCTTCTGGTCAGGAACAACCACTTTCCTTGTGTCCTTCACCCCCACCAAAAGTGAAGGATGCGGCAGCCAACACTTCAGATTACTCCATGGAGCTCTTTTCACATACCATGCCTGGGTTATCAAGTCAAATCCTGATTTCTCCAGTCCAAGATTAATCTGACATGGAGTGCACTGATGCACAGCCACTGCTATATGATTCTGCTGGTACATTCAACCAGAGCACTACATTTCCCTCGCAGTCTACTGAGCCAGAATCTGACCCTGATGAAAACTCAGGTGCCCCTTCCTGCATACTATTCCACCTTACACGATGACACAGAGGAAGGTGCAGATGAAATTGAAGAGGAGGTGATGGATGACCCAGTTGTTGACCTGGATTGGCATCCATTGGGGAAGAGGGTGCCACTGGCAATAGCTCAGAAGAGGAGAAGGATCCGCAGCAGGCATCGACATCGCAGCAGCAGTTATCTGGCAGGCCCGTAGCTGTATAAAAACGTGTTAAAAAAACAAAAAGGTTTGCAGGACAGCGTGGCCAGACGGTCAAATTAGCACAGCGTGTAAGCCCTGAAAATTTATACCGTAGTAGGAAAAGTCCAGTGTGGCACTTTTTTGACCAAACTCCTATTGATGAGGCAAAGGTTGTCTGTAAGAAGTGCGGAAGGACCTTTAGCCGAGGGAAAAATCTCAGAAATTTGAATACCAGTTGCATGCTTAGACATTTAATGAACATGCACTTGCAAGCGTGGACTACAAAACCTACAAATACCCCCCCAGGGCCAGTGTCAGCACCTGGCGCACTCGGGCAAGTGCCGGTCGCCTGAGCAGGTAGGGGGGGCCGACTCGTGGGTGACGCCACTGGCACAGGGCCCCTCATAGTACAAAAAAGTGTCTCTGACGGTGGGAGGGCCCACTCGCTGTCAGACACACCGGCGTACTATGAGGGGCCCTGTGCCAGTGCCGTCGCCCACGAGTCAGCCCCCCCTGCTTGCTCAGGGCCCCAGCACTTGCAATACTTACCTCTTCATGCTCCACCTCTGTGACGTCTTCCGCGTTTCCTGACAGTGACATTCAGGTTAGAGAGTGCAATGACGTCTCTTCTGTACGCCCTCTGCCTAAACAGTCCAAGTGCAGAGAGCTGTAAGATGGTAACACTGAGGAGTCCAGAGTAGAGCAGTGCACAGCGAGGAGAGGTATTTCATTTTTTTTAATGTTTGGAGCAATATATTGGGAGCATTATACACTGGAGAATTATTTATGGGGCCCAGCATATGCTTGAGCATCATAGATAGGACCCTTCATAAACGAGCATTCTAAATGGGGGACATCAGACACTGTAGCAGCATCTACAGGGCCCAATATACACTGGAGCATTCTAAATGGGGCACATCAAACACTGGAGCCGCATTTACGGGGCCCATTATACACTGGAGCATTATACATGGGGCCCATTATATATGGAGCATTATTTTGGCCCATAAGACACTGTAGCATCATCCATGGGGCCCATCATATACTGGAGCATTCTAAATGGGGCAGATCAGACACTGGAGCAGCATCCATGGGGCCCATCATATACTGGAGCATTCTAAATGGGGAACATCAGACACTGGAGCAGCATTTACGGGGCCCATTATACACTGGAGCATTATACATGGGGCCCATTATATATGGAGCATTATTTTGGCCCATAAGACACTAGAGCATCATCCATAGGGACCATCATATACTGGAGCATTCTAAATGGGCCAGATCAGATACTGGAGCAGCATCCATAGGGCCCATCATATACTGGAGCATTCTAAAAGGGGGAAAACAGACACTGGAGCAGCATTTACGAGAACCATTATACACTGGATCATTATAAATGGGGCCCATTATAATGGAGCATTATATTCGCCCGTCATACACTGGAGCATCATCCATTGGGCCCATCATATACTGGAACATTCTAAATGGGGCAGATCAGACACTGGATCACCATCCATGGCGCCCATCATATACTGGAACATTCTAAATGGGGCAGATCAGACACTGGAGCAGCATCCATGGGGCCCATCATATACTGGAGCATTCTAAAAGGGGGAAAACAGACACTTGAGCAGCATTTACAGGGACCATTATACAATGGAGCATTATAAATGGGGCCCATTATATATTGAGTATTATTTTAGCCCATAAGATACTGGAGCATCATCCATGGGGCCTATCATATACTGGAGCATTCTAAATGGGGCAGATCAGACACTGGAGCAGCATGCATGGGGCCCATCATATACTGGAGCATTCTAAAAGGGGGAAAACAGACACTGGAGCATTTACAGCATTTACGAAGACCATTATACAATGGCGCATTATAAATGGGGCCCATTATATATGGAGCATTTTTTTGGCCCATAAGACACTGGAGCATCAGCATCAGCATCAATGTTGTCAGAGTCTTATGCCACTTTTACAGACTCACAATAAAACATACAAAAAATAAACCAAAATGGATTTTCCTGGGAAATATGTTAAGGAACATGCTTTCCAGGGTAATGACTTGTATGTAAGGCAAAATAAAAAAACAAAAGCAAAAATGCTCCTCCACACCTTGGGCTATGTTCACACGTAGCGTTTTTGAACTTTAGGCCAGGGTCACATTTGCAAGAAATTCGCACGAGTCTCACACCTCAATACACGGCACTGCATCTGGCACTCGGACCGGAGTGTGCGGCTGAATAGAAATACATGCAGCAGCACACTCCGGTCCCGAGTGCCCGCGGCGGTGCTGGGTATTGAGGTGCGAGACTTGAGCGAGTTTCTCGCAAGTGTGACCCTGGCCTCAGTATTGCCTTCAACCAAGACAAATGCATTCACTGGGAAATGTGATTTTAACATTTTATAACCTTATCTGGCCATGTGGTGTGTGTCACATCATCAGACACATCCTGTTTCATTTATGATGGAGGGACTCTGAAAGTCACAAAGCCTATATTATCGGGCCATCAGGCGGCCTTTACTATTCCTTAAGGGACAGCAGTCGGCCCTCACTATTCTTAGAGAGCAATCAGCCGGCTATGCTTTGTTGCTCACAATATTAAACAGTGGGTCTCCTAAACTGTTATTGTGTATGCAGTGAGTGTCAGGGCTGCCCAAAATGTGGATGCACCCCAATACCCTTTTGAAGAGATGTACAGGAGGGCCTCCTGAAAACAATTTTCCCTTTATTAGGAAGTGTGTCTCCCATAGTATTTGCCTATGCAGTGAATGCAAGGGCTGCCAAACATATGGAGGCACTCCAATGCCCCTTTGAAGAGACGTAGAGGAGAGCCTCATGCAAAAATGTTCCCATTATTAAGAAGTGCATCTCCCACAGTGTTTGCCTAAGGAGTGAATGCAAGGGCTGCCAAAAATTTGGAGGCACTCCAATGCCCCTTGGAAAAGACATGGAGGAGGGCCTCATAATTAAATGTTCCCATTATTAAGAAGTGCGTCTCCCACAGTGTTTGCCTAAGCAGTGAATGCAAGGGCTGCCAAAAATTTGGAGGCACTCCAATGCCCCCTTGGAAAAGACATGGAGGAGGGCCTCATAATTAAATGTTCCCATTATTAGAAGTGCGTCTCCACAGTGTTTGCCTAAGCAGTGAATGCAAGGGCTGCCAAAAATTTGGAGGCACTAAACGGCCCTTGGAAGAGACGTAGAGGAGGCCTCATGAAAAAATGTTCCCATTTTAGGAAGTGGGACTCCATAATGTTTGCCTATGCAGTGAATGCAAGGGCTGCCAAAAATTTGGAGGCGCTAAAATGCCCCTTTGAAGGAACGTAGAGGAGGATTTATGAAAAAATTTTCCATTATTAGGAACTTGGACTCTCACAGTGTTTGCCTATGCAGTGAATGCACGGGCTGCCAAAACTTTGGAAGCACTCCAATGCCCTATCAAGAAATTTAGATAGGGCCTCATGAAAAAATGTTCCCATTATTAGGAAGTGGGACTCAAATAGTGTTTGCCTATGCAGTGAATGCAAGGGCTGCCAAAATTTTGGAGGCACTCCAATGCCCTTTTGAAAAGACGTAGAGAGGGCCTTATGAAAAAATGTTCCCATTATTAAGAAGTGGGTCTCCAACAGTGTTTGCCTATACAATTAATGCAAGGGCTGTCAAAAATTTGGAGGCACTCAAATGCCCTATTGATGAGATGAATATTAGGGCCTCATGAAAAGATGTTCCCATTATTAGGAAGTGGGACACCCATACTGTTTGCCTATGCAGTGAATGCAAAGGCTGCCAAAAATTTGAGGCACTCCAAGGCCCCTTTGAAGAGACGTAGAGGAGGCCTCATGATAAAAAGTTCCCATTCTTAGGAAATGGGACTCCAATAGTGTTTGCCTATGCAGTGAATGCAAGGGCTGCCAAAAATTTGGAGGCACTCCAATGCCCCTTTGAAGAGACGTAGAGGAAGGCCTTATGAAAAAATGTTTCCATTATAGGAAGTTGGACTCTCACAGTGTTTGCCTATGCAGTGAATGCAAGGGCTGCCAAAAATTTGGAGGCACTCCAATGCCCCTTTGAAGAAACGTAGATTAGGGCCTCATGAAAAAATTTTCTCATTATTAGGAAGTGGGACTCCCATAGTGTTTGCCTATGCAGTGAATGCAGGAGCTGCCAAAAATTTGGAGGCACTCAATGCCCCTTTGAAGAGACGTAGAGGAGGGCCTCATGAAAAAATGTTGCCATTATTAGGAAGTGGGATTTCCATAGTGTTTGCCTATGCAATGAATTCAAGGGTTGCCAAAAATTTGGAGGCACTCCAATGCCCTTTTGAAGAGACTTAGTGGAAGGCCTTATGAAAAAATGTTGCCATTATTAGGAAGTGGGACTTCCACAGTGTTTGCCTATGCATGAATGCAAGGGTTGCCAAAAATTTGGAGGCACTCAATGCCCTTTGAAGAGACTTAGAGGAAGGCCTTATGAAAAAATGTTCCCATTATTAGGAAGTGGGACCTCAAATAGTGTTTGCCTAGCAGTGAATGCAAGGGTTGCCAAAATTGGAGGCACCCAATGCCCTTTGAAAACTAGAGGGCCTTATGAAAAATGTTCCCATTATTAGAAGTGGCTCAAGTGTTGCCTAGCGTGAATGCAAGGTTGCCAAAATTTGGAGCACCCAATGCCCTTTTGAAATACGTAGAGAGGCTTATGAAGAAATGTTCCCATTATTAGAAGTGGTTCCACAGTGTTTGCTATGATGAATGCAAGGGTGCAAAAATTTGGAGCCTTACCAATGCCCTTTGAAAATACGTAGATATGGCCTTATAAAAATTTTCCTTATTAGAAGTGGCCTCACAGTGTTTGCTATGCATGAATGCAAGGGTTGCCAAAAATTTGGAGGCACTCCAATGCCCTTTTGAAGAGATTAGAGGAAGGCCTTATGAAAAAATGTTTCCATTATTAGGAAGTGGGACTTCCACAGTGTTTGCCTATGCAATGAATGCAAGGGTTGCAAAAAATTTGGAGGCACTCCAATGCCCCTTTGAAGAGATATAGAGGAAGGCCTTATGAAAAAATGTTTCCGTTATTAGGAAGCTGGACTCTCACAGTGTTTGCCTAGCAGTGAATGCAAGGTTCAAATTGGAGCACTCAATGCCTTGAAGAGATACTAGAGGAGGCCTATGAAAAATGTTCCTATTAGGAGTGGCTCCAATGTTGCCTATGCAGAATGCAAGGCCAAATGAGCCTCAATGCTTGAAGAATACTAGAGGAAGGCCTTATGAAAAAATGTTCCATTATTAGGAAGTTGGACTCTCACAGTGTTTGCCTATGCAGTGAATGCAAGGGTTTCAAAAATTTGGAGGCACTCCAATGCCCTTTTGAAAGATATTAGAGGAGCCTTATGAAAAAATGTTCCCATTATTAAGAAGTGGGACTCCAAATAGTGTTTGCCTATGACATGAATGCAAGGGCTTCAAAAATTTGGAGGCACTCCAATGCCTTTTGAAAATACGTAGAGGAGGCCTTATGAAGAAATGTTCCCATTATTAAGAAGTGGGCTCCCAACAGTGTTTGCCTATGACATGAATGCAAGGGCTGTCAAAAATTTGGAGGCATTCCAATGCCATATTTGGAAAAAGTCAAAAATTTGAAAATACTGTAGAGGATGGCCTCATGAAAAAATGTTCCCATTATTAAGAAGTGGGACTCCATAGTGTTTGCCTATGCATGAATGCAAGGGCTGTCAAAAATTGGAGGCACTCCAATGCCCTTTTGAAGAGATGAATATTAGGGCCTCAAGAAAAAATGTTCCCATTATTAAAATGGGACTCCCATACTGTTTGCCTATGACAGTGAATGCAAGGGCTGCAAAAATTGAGGCACTCCAAGCCCTTTTAGACGGAGAATAGTGTAAGAAAAAAATGTTCCCATTATTAATAATGGGCTCCCATATGTTTGCCTATGACGTGAATGCAAGGGCTGCCAATTGGAACAAAGATGTAGCGGAGAGCTATGAAAAAAATGTTCCCATTATTAGTAAGTGGGTCTCCCATAGGTTTGCCTATGCAGTCAATGCAAGGGCTGCCAAAAATTTGGAGGCACTCCAAATACCCTTTGAAAGACGTAGAGAGGGCCTCATGAAAAAAAGTTCCCATTATTAGGAAGTGGGACTCCCCAAAATGTTTGCCTATGCAGTGAATGCAAGGGCTGCCAAAAATTTGGAGGCATTCCAATGCCCCTTTGAAGAGACGTAGAGTAGGGCCTCATGAATAAATTGTTCCCATTATCAGGAAGAGGGTCTCCCATACTGTTTGCCTATGCAGTGAATGCAAGGGCTGCAAAAATTTGGAGGCACTCCAAGCCCCTTTGAAGAGACATGTATAAATATATAAGGGGGCAGTACAAAAACCTTTCTAATGATCTTTTTACTCTTAGACCTGTGAGGGGGACAAGGGGGCATCCTCTACGTCTGGAGGAAAGAAGGTTTAGCCATAATCACAGACGCAGATTCTTTAGTGTAAGAGCAGTGAGACTATGGAACTCTCTGCCGTCTAATGTTGTAATGAGTGATTCCCTACTAAAATTTAAGAAGGACTGGATGCCTTTCTTGAAAAGTATAATATTACAGGCTATATTCACTAGTTTCCTAGATACAGCGTTGATCCAGGGAGCTAGTCTGATTGCCGTATGTGGAGTCGGGAAGGAATTTTTTTCCCCAATGTGAAGCTTACTGTTTGCCACTTGGGTTTTTTTTGCCTTCCTCTGGATCAACATGTTAGGGCAGGTTAGGATAGGATATGGGTTGAACTAGATGGACTTAAAGTCTTCCTTCAACCTTAATAAAAAAAATAACTATGTTACTATGTTACATAGAGGAAGGCCTAATGAAAAAATGTTCCCATTATTAGGAAGTGGGACACAAATAGTGTTTGACTATGCAGTGAATGCAAGGGCTGCCAAAAATTTGGAGGCACTCCAATGCCAATTGGCAAAGACGTAGAAGAGAGCTTATGAAAAAATGTTCCCATTATTAGGAAGTGGGTCTCCCATAGGGTTTGCGTATGCAGTCAATGCAAGGGCTGCCAAAAATTTGGAGGCACTCAAATGCCCCTTTGAAGTGACGTAGAGGAAGGTTTTTGAAAAAATGTTCCCATTATGAGGAAGTGGGTCTCCCATAGTGTTTGCCTATGGAGTGAATGCAAAGGCTGACAAAGATTTTGAGGCACACCAATGCTCCTTTGAAGAGACGTAGAGGAGGTCCTCATAAAAAAATGTTCCCATTATTAGGAAGTGGGTCTCCCATACTGTTTGCCTATGCAGTGAATGCAAGGGCTGCAAAAATTTGGAGTAACTCCAATGCGCCTTTGAAGAGACGTAGAAGAGGAACTTATGAAAAAATGTTTCTATTATTAGGAAGTGGGTCTCCCATAGTGTTTGCCTATGCAGTGAATGCAAGTGCTGACAAACATTTGAAAGCACTCCAATGCCCCTTTGAAGAAAAGTCGATTAGGGCCTCATGAAAAAATGTTTCCATTATTAGGAAGTGGATCTCCCATAGTGTTTGCCCATGTAGTGAATACAAGGGTTGCCAAAAATTTTGGAGGCACTTCAATGCCCCTTGGAAGAGATGTAGAGGAGGGCCTCATTAAAAATTATTCCAATTTTTAGGAAGTGGGTCTCCCATACTGTTTGCCTATGCAATGAATGCAAGGGCTGCAAAAATTTGGAGGCACTCCAAAGCCCCTTGGAAGAGAATTAGAGGAGGGCTTATGGAAAAATGTTCCCATTATTAGGAAGTGGGTCTCCCATACTGTTTGCCTATGCAGTGAATGCAAGGGCTGCAAAAATTTGGAGGCACTCCAATGCCCCTTTGAAGAGATGAAGATCAGGGCCTCTTGAAAAAATGTTCCCATTATTAGGAAGTGGGTCTCCCATAGTGTTTGCCTATGCAGTGAATGCAAGGGCTGCCAAAAATGTGTAGGCACTCCAATGCCCCTTTAAGAGACTTAGAGGAAGGCCTTATGAAAAATTTTCCTATTATTAGGAAGTAGGTCTCCCATAGTGCTTGCCTATGCAGTGAAGACAAGGGTTGATAAAACTTTGGAGGCACTCCAATGCCCCTTGGAAGAGTCGTAGAGGAGGGCCTTATGAAAAAATGTTCCCATTATTAGGAAGTGGGACTGCCATACTCTTTGCCTATGCAGTGAATGCAAGGGCTGCCAAAAATTTAGACGCACTCCATTGCCCCTTTGAAGAGACTTAGAGGAGGGCCTCATGAAAAAATATTCCCATTATTAGGAAGTGCGTCTCCCATAATGTTTGCCTATGCAGTGAATGCAAGGGCTGCCAAAAAATGGAGGTACTCCAATGCCCCTTGGAAGAGACAAAGAGGATGGTCTCATGAAAAAATGTTCCCACTATTAGGAAGTGGGTCTCTCATAATGTTTGCGTATGCAGTGAATACAAGGGCTGCCAAAAATTTGGAGGCACCCCAATGCCCCTTAGAAGAGACATAGAGGAGGGCTTTAAGAAAAAATGTTCCCATTAGAGATGAGCGACTTTCCCTTTTTTTCTGGTCGAGTCGGTTTCACAGAACCAGACTTTCGCAAAAGTCTGGTCGAGTGAAATAGGCCGACTATCGCGAAAATCGGCAGGTAAATCGAAACACGAAACCCAATGCAAGTCAATGGGGAAGCAATGTCGGTAGGGAGTGGAGGACAGAAAACACACCTACAGTGCCCATTTCAATGGCAACATCAATCATTATTACTTAAGCTTGGCAACCTTTATTGACTTTATAATAATGTTTATGCATTGAAAAATGGGGGTTATTGGCTCAACTTGTGGGAGGGGTTGGGATGGCTCACGATTTTCGTGTGCCCCGGGCAAAGAGTATCAGTGGGCCCCCTTTAACACATACCACAATTAATGATGCTCCGTTACGGCACAGAAATCTCGGTATACTACAATGCAAAATACTTCACTTCTCACATGACATGACTGATATGGATATCCATATGTATGTTAACATCTACAATAGCTAGAAAAAAGGACACTGTATTCCTCCATACAGTACTATAGCCACAACATAGTGTGCCATACAGAAGAATTAGCCCCATATAATGCTCCATACAGAATATGCCCCATATGATGCTCCATAACCTATATGATGGCCCATAAATAATGAACCCCATATGATGCTCCAGTATATGATGGTCCACATGGATGATGCTCCAGTGTATGATGGGCCAAAATCAAGCTTCATATATAATGCGCCCCATTATTAACCCCTTCATGACCCATGACGCCTACATCGGCATCATGAAAACCATTGGCATCCCGACCCATGACACCGACGTAGGTGTCATGGTATAAATCATGTTCCTGCGGGTCGGGTGACCGGGGTCACTGAAAGGTCACCCGATCTGCAGTAACAAGACCCTTTGTGCATCACCACAGTGGGGTGGCTTAACCCTCACGTGGCTACGATCGCTCTGATTGGCTGTTAAAAGTGAAACAGCCAATCAGACCAATTTGTAATATTTCACCAATGAAATTGATGAAATATTACAATCCAGCTATGGCCGATGCTGCAATAGCATCTGCCATGGCTGGACACCGAGTTCCCACCCTCCCCACACCGAGTGACAGCGGTGATCGGCCGCCGCCACCGATTCATGGCAGCGATCGGTCACCACCTTTACTATATGCTGCCCTGCACTCCGGTCCTCTCCCCTCTGCTCCTGTCCGCTCACCCAGCCTTCCGATCACCCCCCATCTCTTCTCACCTCCCCTGGTCTTCTGGTGCCCGTGGATCTTTCCCGACGTCCGTCCGGGACTCTTCATGGTCGCCGCCATCTTGGAAAATGGCGGAAGCATGCCCAGTGCGCCTTCCAAAGTCCAAAAATTTATTTTGATCACTGTGATAAACTCTCACAGTGATCAAAATAAAAAAATTTAAATAAACGCCCCCTTTATCACCCCCATAAGTAGGGACAAAAAATAATTTTTTTTTTTTTCTATTAGGGTTAGACTTACAGTAAGGGTTAGGGTAGGGTTAGGGTTAGCCTTAGGGTTAGGGTTAGCATTAGAGTTAGGCTGGATTTATATCGCATTATGGCAGTCCGTTAGACGGACTGCGTTACACCGCGGTATAACGTGGTGTAAAGCAGTCTGCTAACGCTACCATTCACCCCTATTTGCGGGCGCATCGCAACACATGCCGTAAAGCGGCATGCATTCGCGACGTGCTGTCATTCAGTGACGGAGCCTCGGACGCGGGCTGCAGCATCTAGGATCCGTCACCGATAGCGCAGATGAATCATCTGCTGATTCCTCTGCCCTAGCGGGTATAGTAACATAGTAACATAGTTATTAAGGTTGAAGGAAGACTTTAAGTCCATCTAGTTCAACCCATATCCTATCCTAACCTGCCCTAACATGTTGATCCAGAGGAAGGCAAAAAAAACCCAAGTGGCAAACAGTAAGCTTACATTGGGGAAAAAAATTCCTTCCCGACTCCACATACGGCAATCAGACTAGCTCCCTGGATCAACGCTGTATCTAGGAAACTAGTGAATATAGCCTGTAATATTATACTTTTCAAGAAAGGCATCCAGTCCCCTCTTAAATTTTAGTAAAAAATCACTCATTACAACATTAGACGGCAGAGAGTTCCATAGTCTCACTGCTCTTACAGTAAAGAATCTGCATCTGTGATTATGGCTAAACCTTCTTTCCTCCAGACGTAGAGATGCCCCCTCGTCCCCGTCACAGGTCTAAGAGTAAAAAGATCATTAGAAAGGTCTTTGTACTGTCCCCTCATATATTTGTACATTGTAATAAGATCACCCCTAAGCCTTCGTTTTCCAAACTAAATAACCCCAAGTGTAATAACCTGTCTTGGTATTGCAGACCCCCCAGTTCTCTAATAACCTTGGTCGCTCTTCTCTGCACCCGCTCCAGTTCAGCTATGTCTTTCTTATACACCGGAGACCAGAACTGCACACAGTATTCTAAGTGTGGTCGCACCAGTGACTTGTATAGAGGTAAAATTATGTTCTCCTCATGAGCATCTATGCCTCGTCTAATGCATCCCATTATTTTATTTGCCTTGGCAGCAGCTGCCTGACATTGGCCACTAAATGTGAGTTTGTCGTCCACCCATACACCCAAGTCTTTTTCAGTGACAGTTTTGCCCAGTGTTTTACAATTAAGCACATAATTATACATCTTATTTGTTCTACCCAAGTGCATGACCTTACATTTATCCCCATTAAAGCTCATTTGCCATTTATCAGCCCAAGCTTCTAGTTTACATAAATCCTCCTGTAATATAAAATTATCCTCCTCTGTATTTATTACCCTGCAGAGTTTAGTGTCATCTGCAAATATTGAAATACTACTCTGTATGCCCCCTACAAGGTCATTAATAAATATGTTAAAGAGAAACGGCCCCAATACTGACCCCTGTGGTACCCCACTGCTAACCGTGACCCAGTCCGAGTGTGCTCCATTAATAACCACCCTTTGTTTCCTATCCATGAGCCAGTTCTTAACCCACTTACACATATTTTCCCCTATCCCCATTGTTCTCATTTTATGTATCAACCTTTTGTGTGGCACTGTATCAAAAGCTTTTGAGAAGTCCATGAACACCACGTCCACTGCATTCCCTTGGTCCAGTCCTGAACTTACCCCTTCATAAAAGCTTATCAGATTAGTCTGACAAGAACGGTCCCTCGTAAACCCATGCTGATACTGTGTCATGAGGTTATTCAGCTTCAGATACTCCAATATAGTATCCCTTAAAAAACCCTCCAGGATTTTACCCACAGTAGATGTTAAGCTCACTGGCCTATAATTTCCAGGTTCAGTTTTTGTCCCCTTTTTGAATATTGGCACCACATTTGCTATACGCCAGTCCTGTGGTACAGACCCAGTTATTATGGAATCTTTAAAGATTAAAAATAATGGTCTATCTATAACTGTACTTAATTCCTGCAGTACTCGGGG
>JARQOD010010506.1:0-27091 GCA_033576555.1 Oophaga sylvatica | reverse complement strand
TTTTTTTCGAGGGGATCCCCTATTTTTGTTAATCAGCCAAGATATGCAGACTGCTGTGGCCTGGTATTATCAGGCTGGCAAGGTCCATGGATCTTGGCTCCTTAACAGCCTGAAAATCAGGCCTCAGCGGTCTGCTTCATCTGGCTGGTTAACAAAAATAGGGGGGACCCCACGCCATTTTTTTTTTCGAAGGGAACCCCTATTTTTGTTAATCAGTTCCCTCTGACGTCACTGATGTGTCCCTGGCTGACCTGAAGTGAAAGTGGAAAGCAATCAATTAAGCTTTCCACTTCCTCTCCTGTCAGCCAGGAGAGGAACTCATTCATTTGGGGGTTTACTGTGAGGCTGCAGCATTAGCTGCGGTCCCTGCAGTAAACATTAACCCTTTCTGAAGGATTACACCGTGGGACCTGACTGTGCATCGGATTGGTAAGAATAATTTTGCTTTATTATTTTATTTTTATTACAGGAAATGGTTTTAGCAGGTAAATAAAATATGGTCAAAAACTGTGTGATTATTTCATTAAACTTCTTTTTTATTAAAGTGTGTGTGTTTGATTTTTCTTTCATACAATAGGATTAATAATTGATAGTTGTCTAATTGACAGCTCTCAATTATTAACCTGGATTAAAGTGACCTTTCAATTGCAAGGTCATTTTAACCCCTTAACCCATTCGCCACCGCTACAGGGCAATGGGAATAGACGGGCAAAGTGCCAGAAAGGGCAATCTAATTATAGATTTGCCCTTTCTGGGGTGTCTGGGGGCAGATGTTAAGTAGCCGGGGGGGCAAAAAAAATGGTCCCTCTCTGGGCTATTATTATCTGCCCCCACTCACTGGCTTTGTCTGTCTGGTTGCGAAAATAGGGCGGGAGCCCACGCATTTTTTTTCAGCAATTTTACACCTCATATATATATATACATGTCATTGAATTTGTGACACATATATATATATATTTATATTTATAGTTCATACACTTCTACATAGTATAATAACCGCTAATTCAATTGCCGGCTTTTGTGAAAATGCAGAACCCGACATGAAATGACACTTGGTGTACATAGGGTTAACCATGTCTTTTCATGTCCTTTGCTATCTAATTTGCACAAACAATTAAATCAGACTTAGTGTGCAAAATTTCACACCTGTAGGGGTTAATTAAAGGTGTAAATTCGTAGCAAAAAAGTCCGATTTTTTTTACAACGAATTTACACCTTTAATTAACCCCTACAGGTGTGAAATTTTGCACACATTGACTGATGTAATTGTATGTGCAAATCAGATAGCAAACGACATGAAAAGACATGGTTAACTTGTTAGAGTTAAATTCAGTATTTCTTCTCAAGGCCTTGGGAAGCTGAGGCATAGCAAAAGGGAAGATAAGAAAGGAATGTTCCTTCATTAATAAATACTCCTCCTGACATGAAGAGATACTCTGTGCTAGGAGCGAAAATCAGGGGCTAAAGGCAAAGATGGAAAGTTTGGTTAGAAAACAGTATGTTACGTGCTTTAATAATAATTGTATTAACTGCCATATATGGTAATTCCGCTTCCTGCTTCAGGGGTGTATATAAGCCCCTTCATTAGCAATAAAGAGTAGAGTATATTGACGCACCCTTTGGTTTGTGTCTTAAGGTACTGCCACACTAAACAATCCCGCTAGCGATCACGATAACGACGCATACTAATGCGATCGCTAGCGGGATTGTTTCTATATCGCTAAATGCGGCCACATTTAGCGATATAGTTAACGACGCTATCGCCGTTAGCGATCTTCTTAACGACTTTAGCGGTACAAAAGTACCGCTAAATCGCTAAGAAAAGGTGCCACACAGCGATTAGATACTTACCCAGCGGGAGCGCCGACGAGAAAATAGGGTCCGGAACGATTCCAGCGACGAGCGAGATCACAGCAGGAAGCTCGTCGCTGGAAGCTGCCGCACTGAACAACATCGCTAACAGGATCGCTAAATAGTGACGTTTTTTAGCGATCCCGTTAGCGATATTGTTTAGTGTGGCATACCCTTTATTCTCTCTGGTACCACATTCCGAGGAGGAAAGGGTTAACAAGATAACAGCGACGACAACACTGGCGCCCGACCAGGGGACTGAGTTATCTTACTCTGAGGAAGCCCGACCGGTCCGGAGACGTGGGATGAGCGGAGCCTTCTGTTGGTGATATACATACAGCGCTGGGGTAAGAATACTTATTATATTCTACCTAAAATCTATATCACTGTATAGTGGACTCCCTCCTCCCCGAGCGGTCGGCTTTCCAGGTAAATCACAGGTATTCCTGGCTCAGGTCCCTTTGAACCAGTAGACCCTCAGATTAATTGTCAGTCCTGCCTTTCCTCCTTTGAATAATGACAGTATGGATCCAATGATTGTGTTGTGGTTTTGTCTTGGTGTCTGTGTGATTGGATTGTTCATTTGGTTGGCGTACAAATCTTGGAAAGACAGCAGTGGAATGGTTCAGAAACCTTTGTGGCCCATTGTCTAAGTGACGCAACTGTCTTGGTGACAGAGTCTTGGTGACGCAATTGTCTTGGTGACAAACTTGTCTTGGTGACAAGAGAATCTCTTCTAGGCAGTGGCGTAGCGTGGGGGGGGCGGGGGGGACGGTCCGCCCCAGGCGGCACGTGTGTGTGGGGGGGCGCAGCAGCAATTCCATATGCACCCCTTCATTGCCCTCCCAACTTCGCACAGCCAGCATTTACCATTGCTGTGCTTTGTAAAGGTGGTAGCAGGACCTGTGATGAGGTCACAGGAGGGGAGGAGTTAGGTGTCACATGATCTTCAGGCCCCTGTGTGCAGGAAACTGCTGTTTTGGTCGTCATGGTGCTGGATGATGGTAAGTTTATATGTGGGATCATAAGGGGTTTACAGTGTGGATGTAGCTGAGCTGTGTGTGCATGAGGTGTACGGAGCGGAGCCGTGTGTACGAGGTGTACGGAGCGGAGCCGTGTGTGTGTACGAGGTGTACGGAGCGGAGGTGTACGGAGCGGAGCCGTGTGTGTACGAGGTGTATGGAGCGGAGCCATGTGTGTACGAGGTGTACGGAGCGGAGCCGTGTGTGTACGAGGTGTACGGAGCGGAGGTGTACGGAGCGGAGCCGTGTGTGTACGAGGTGTACGGAGCAAAGCAGTGTGTGTACGAGGTTTACGGAGCGAAACCGTGTGTGTACGAGGTGTACGGAGCAAAGCCGTGTGTGTACGAGGTGTACGGAGCGAAGCCGTGTGTGTACGAGGTATACGGAGCGGAGCCGTGTGTGTACGAGGTGTACGGAGCGAAGCCGTGTGTGTACGAGGTGTACGGAGCGGAGCCTTGTGCGTTTGAGGTGTGTGGAGCGGACCCGTGTGTGTACAGGGCCACAAAGAGCGGAGCCGGGCATGTACAAGGGTCCTGTTACTTGCGGGATCTGTGTGCTTGGGGGCTGCAGGGGGGAAGGAGGGGTGCCATTATGTGCATAGGTCTGCGTGGGGATGGAGCGAATGCTGTTATCTGTGTAGGGCTGGGTCCCTGTCCCGCTGTCCTGGCCGGGAGGTTTACTTTCCCGCATTAGAATCGTACATGCGGAAACCCGGGGACCTCCCACACGTTCTGGCAGCCACATGTCACGTTCCACCGGAGGTGACGTGCTGTAAGTCAGCTGAACGCTGGAAATGACCGCTGACCTGATTTCCGGCGGTCAGCTTACAGCAGCAGGTACTGTAACTCGTTCTCGGGAGAGTCTTCAGAACGGCGACGCATCGAGCCGCTGGATCTGTTGGAGAGCCGGGTATTGTACGGACCGCTGCATACAATACCCGACTCTCACTGAGCGAGACAAGCAGGATGTGGGGATCTCAACATGGGATCTGTTCAACAGATGAAGAGATCCCCAGATCCTGCCTGTCTCGCTCAGTGAGAGCCGGGTATTGAATGGAGCGCCTCATAGCTGGTGAGATCCCCACATCCTGGGGAAATGAGGTCAGCGATGGAACGTGACTTGTGGCTGCCAGAATGTGTGGGAGGTCCCCGGGGTTTCCGTATGTACGATTCTAATGCGGAAAGTAAACCGCCTGGCTGGGACAGCGGACAGGGTCCCGAAATCGGGACTGTCCCGCTAAAACCGGGACGGTTGAGAGGTATGTGTTTATAATTATTGTTTATGAAACAGTGTGATCAGCAGTGCTAAGAGGGTGTGGTCAGGGCGTGGATATGGGTGTGACCAGTGAAATGGGTGTGGCTAGGGGTGTGGTCTAAAATTTGCCGCCCCGGGCGCCACAAACAGTTGCTACGCCACTGCTTCTAGGTGAGGAGATATAAAAAAATGGGGAACCAAAAATGCCAAGGAAGGCATTTCTGCTAAAGATTTAGTTGTGCGCAGAGATTGTGAAAAGCAGGCACGAATGAAAACAGAGAATTGAACAGTGATAAATGGAAAAAGGTTCTTTAGCTCACATCATGGATGGTTGAGAGACAAAGGACTGTTGAAAACAGTGAACCTGTGGATGAGTGCGTGTGATTACTTAGAAGAAAAGACTGAAGAATTAGGAGACGGACGTTACAGACTGACAAAAACAGGGATGATTGACTTACCCTCCTGTCTGCTTCCCCCCCCCCCTGGACAGTAGTGTTATACAGACCATGGAGCCCTACAGAGCAGTTGGCTCTAATAAAGCAACTAGACAGGATCTGCAAGCGCTTAGAAGAAGGGAAATTGGCAGATGAAGCTAGATACGATAGACTGATAGATGAGACATACAAGTGCTATGTGTGTAGGACCACACCTGACAATGCAGAAGTCAGTGACAGCAAGCAGGGATATGCTGGTAGCAGCGAGATGGTATTTTGCTTTACACCAAGGTCATTCTACAGATAAGGAAACTGCAGGCTGAGGGAGAGAGGACACACAAACTACGCAGTGGTTTGACCAGCCCCTCCCGTCGGGTATTCGTGAGGATGCACAGGGTTTTAGTCAAATTTGTTGAATATGTTTTTGGAATAGACACAGTACGTAAGAATCGAAGAGCTAGGCATGTGAATAGAAGGTCAGAGTACGTGAGAAGAAAGATAGACAGGCAGAGAAAGTAAGTAGACCAGATTGGAGATCAGTTAAAGCAGAGGATCTAGCGAGAATAGCACAGGGGGCACAACATGATTTAGCGCAGGCAAAAAGAGGTAGCTTGCACATGAACCCCCTTGTCTCCCTACCCCCCCACTCCTAATTGCACAGTGCAGGTGAACCTACCAGGGGGATATGAGGTTGAGTTCCAAGTGGACACGGGGGCAGACAATTCAGTAATTACAGAAGAGGACTGGCCATTTGGGAAAAGTGATTTCTCCCACCATGTTATAGCGACTCCTTATAACTCTCCATCTATCCTGCTCCCCGTCACTAAAAAGATTCCCCTGCAAATTCAAGGAACCACTGTACACACACAGTTAATGGTATCACCACGGGGTCAATGTAATCTTTTAGGAAGTGATGTATTGTCTCGATTGCAAGCATATATTGAGTATCATCCTGATGGGACTGTCACTATGACACCAGGATTGAAGCCGAGCACTCTTTGTAAAATCATGTCGTTAGACGTTGCTAGTATAGAGGACACAAATGAATTTCCTTCAATGTTAGAAGGTGTGATACCGCATGATTTCTGGGCTTGAACTCCCTTGAATTTGTTGCCTTAATATCTAAATCTAATGCTCATAATACATACAAACAACACCAAAGTCCCAGTGTATGATGAAACTGGGATACCCTAGAGCATATTAATAAATTATCTCAGAAAAGTTTTTTTTGAATACACAAATTCAACTTTATTTTCATAAAAATCATTTCAAAAACATATAAATACCAAAAAAGGTGCAAAATCTAAACTCTAGGGACATTGCGGACTTCTTTAACATTGAACACTGAAAGCCTCTTATGTACTCATTCACATCTAATTCAAATAGTGTGTCTCTGCTAATGACTTCTTCAAAATATCGGGATAAAATCACTGTTCTCTGCCTTCTAAGAATGTGGCCAATGCACTCCGATGTGGAAAACCCCAATTTCACCCACACCTAACACTTATCAAACCACTCAAATTAATCAGGTGGTGGGATCAATATCCCATCTTAGTGTGAGAGGTAAATGGGAAATCCACATCCAGTTATATGATAGTCATAGGCTGACCTAACCCTATCCAATGAAAATTTGAATGAAGTCTGAGCTCTCATACACATAAACACCCTTTTTCAGGGCTATTATACAGTAATGAGTATCATACCTGATTCTGGCAGTAAGATGACAAATAAGAGGAGTCCTGTCCCATCTGCCCCGACGCGCACGTTTCGCCCAGCTTCTTCGGGGGGCGTGTCAGGGCAGAGGGTATGCGTTCCTTAAATACCGCTGTTACCTTCTAGCACCCAATCACCATTAAAATCAAGCAGGTGCATCCATCGTCGGTGTAATAGCGGCGCATGCGTCCGTCATGTCAGGCCATAAATCGACATCTGTTTACGGTCTCGGTGAGGTCACCTCTCCGTCCGTGAACTAATCACATGACTGGTGTAGGTGACGTCAGCGTCTCAGACCGCGCTCAAGATATTGCGAGCCCGTCCATGTCCGGCGCATGCGCACAACAACCGAACTAGGTACTTCTACTACAAACTGATCTTTTACTATTTTCACGAATCCTTATGACATGAAGGTGAAGAGCACTACTGAATTATGACAATCGGACAGAACATCATCTACTGCATGGGTTATCTTCACTATTATACAAAAATGCTTTTCTAGCTGATATAAGACATATAAATGGTAATTAAATCATAATAACCATACAATATACAGTCCTATATCTATCTTGAATGCTATCTTCAAGTGGAACCTGTACCTAAAAGACCATATATTCTATCAGAATTGGCCATTCTATACTGCCACAACAGCAAACTGTCATACATAAAGACGATACTGTACATCACTATGACTCATTGTACGGTGGAAGATTTTGTCCACTAATTCCAATACATGTTCTTTCTTCCATGTTTCTGTTTTCCAAATTCCCACCAACACTGTATTCTCCGATTTTCATGATGACTCCACCAGGATGCTTCGCATAAACCATGGGCTATATCCTGGAAGCCTATCTTCAAGATGTACATTCCCCTCCTCCCAGTCTCCCATCGAATTCGACAGATCAGCACATATCAAATAAAAAAACGAAAACAGGTAAGTGGAACAAGAACAAACTTAACAATTAAAATCAATTTCGTTGTTAAAATAAGAAACAGAAAAATACCCCCTACCCTTCCCTACTTCAAATATATGCCAACTTCACCCCCGCTTTAATTAAAGAAAAGCTCCAAAACCCGCACTCTCATTGAGTCCCTGTGGACTCATTGTTCCTAACCTGTATATCCATCTACATTCCAATCTGGCCAGCTCCCTGCCCAAATCTCCACCTCTAAATCCTAATGATACAGAGTCTATTCCCCTAATCTTCAAAGCATGTGACCGACAATCATGAAATTTCTTAAAGTGCCTGGGGAGTGTTTTTAACAGGGTGTCATCCTCGATGGTTTTTGCTTTCTCAATATCTAAGCAATGCTCCCGTGTACGAATTTTTAACTCTCTGGTGGTGAGACCTATATATACCTTGTTACACGGGCATGATGCATGATATATAACTCCCTTTGATGTACATGTTATATGTTTTCTTATTTCAAAACTTCTAGAACCATCATGATTTTTAAATTTTTTGGCTTTAACCAAATTTGCACATGCCTTGCACAGGCCACATGGGAAGAAACCAAGATTGTTCCTGCACTCAATCTTCTTGTGAGGATCGAAATGGCTATGCACAAGTGTGTCTTTCAAATTCCTTGATCGTCTAGCTACTACTGAGGGACGCGGGTCCAAAACTTTACTTAAAATCGGATCAGTAAATAAGATTTTCCAATGTTTATTCAGGATCAGCCTAAACTCATTCCATTGATCATGATATGCTGTTATAAACCTCATTTGATTGGGATTTGAGTTTATTTTTCTTGATCCACAGAGTAGTTGATCCCTAGATGTGTTCTTTGCTCTTAAATACCCTCTTTTTATGCTTCGGCGACTATATCCACGATCCTCGAAACGTTTTGATAACTCTTTTGATTGAAGTTCAAATTGAGTTTCAGCTGTACAAATCCTCTTGACCCTAAGAAACTGGCCAATTGGGATGCCCTGTATCAAGGTATTGGGGTGAAAGGATTTGGCATGAAGCAAAGAGTTGGCAGCTGTTTCTTTTCTATAGACCGTTGTAGAAATACACCCATCATTTGAAACTGACACTAGAAGATCTAGAAATTCAATAGTACGTCCTGATTTATATGTTAGATTGATATTATATGGGTTTGCATTGAGAGTTCTCATTATGTTGTCCAATCCATCAATCGGTCCCTCCCAAATAAACAGCACATCATCGATGTATCTCATCCAATGATGTATCTGATTTATACCGGGTATATCATCATTTAAGAATATTTCTCGTTCCCAATATCCCAAAAACAAATTTGCATAAGAGGGGGCACAAGAGGCCCCCATTGCTGTTCCTTGTAACTGTAGAAACATTTTTTTATTAAATGTAAATGCATTGTGTTTCAAAACAAAATTCAAAAGTGAAGCATGGATGAGGTGGTGTGATTTTTGGGGGTGCTTTGCTGGTGACACTGTTGGGGATTTATTCAAAATTGAAGCGGTGAGCGGTCCAGCTCACCCCAAACCATCTCGATTGGGTTTAGGTCTGGTGACTGTGGAGGCCAGGTCATCTGGCGTAGCACCCCAACCCTCTCCTTCTTGGTCAAATAGCCCTTACACAATCAGGAGGTGTGTTTGGGGTCATTGTCCTGTTGAAAAATAAATGATGGTCCAACTAAACGCAAACCGGATGGAATAGCATGCTGCTGCAAGATGCTGTAGTAGCCATTCTGGTTCACTATGCCTTCAATTTTGAATAAATGCCCAACAGTGTCACCAGCAAAGCACCCCCACACCATCACACCACCTCCTCCATGCTTCACCGTGGGAACCAGGCATGTAGAGTCCATCCGTTCACCTTTTCTGCGTGCAAAGCAGTAATCAAAGCAAAAGGTGGCTACTTTGAAGAACCTAGAATATAAGACATATTTTCAGTTGTTTCACACTTTTTTGTAAAGTGCAATGTATAATTCCACATGTGTTAATTCATAGTTTTGATGCCTTCAGTGTGATTCTACAATTTTCATAGCCATGAAAATACAGAAAAATCTGTGAATGAGAAGGTGTGTCCAAACTTTTGGTCTGTACTGTATATATATACACTTTTGTTCCAGATATCTCAGGAAGCTGCTTGGTTCACAGTTATTGATTTTGCCAATGTTATTTTTATAATATGTTGATGACTTACTGATTTGTGCCCCCTCCAGGAAACAGTGTCGTATTGCAACGATATCACTCATGTTGTTTTTGTACCAAGCTGGATGTAAAGCGTCAAAGGATAAACTGCAATTCTGTAAATCTTCAGTTATCTTTTTGGGACATTGCATTACACCAGGGGCGCGACATCTGACCAGCGCTCGCAAAGAAGCTGTACAGAACTTCCCTATGCCTGTTAATGTTGCCGCTCTTAGGATATTTCTTGGACTGATTTTCTACTGCAGGCAGTGGATTCGTGCTGTGTCAATCCTCATGCAGCCTCTCTATGACTGTATCACCATTGTGCCTTTTAAACTAACTCCTGAAGGTATAGACTGTTTTTATTCTCTCAAAAACAGGATTGTGGCAGCTCCAGCGCTAGGAACCCCCAACTATGAACTACCATTCACCCTGTATCTCCACGAACAGCAAGGACACGCGGCAGGGGTATTGACTCAGTTACATGGTGACAATCAAAGGCCTGTAGCCTATTTCAGTGGAAGACTAGATGCAGTGGCTAGAGGTGCCCCGTCCTGTGTACGGGCAGTACATGCTGTAGGACTATTGCTTCACAAATCGTCAGACATCGTTCTTGATCATCCATTGACAGTACTTACATCTCATGATGTATATACCATACTGAACCAGGTGCAACCGGCACACCTTTCAGCTGCACGTCACCTTCGATTGCAATGTGCACTTTTAATGCCTCCAAATGTTTCTTTGCAGAGATGTACCACACTTAATCCTGCCACATTGTTGCCTCTCTCGGATCTAAAGGAGGGGTCAGGTACGGTATTGTACAAATTAACTCAAATCAAAAATTTATGCACACAACGAGTATATAAAAAATAAGAAAAATATTTTATTAAAACATAGTATAAAAATGAATACAAGGGAAAATAACAGTGAACCCACAGATAGGAGTGGAACCACTAGGAGAACTCAGGGGAAATTACAATGCATACATAATAACAATATGTTTGATGCACATAGTGACGATCATAGTATAGCTGTCATAGCTCCATAATAGGGGACTATGTATATAATCACAAACTCCTCAGGGATAGACAGCTAAGACCGATGGCTATGATAATAGCTAACAAGTCATATTAAAGTATATACGCATAAGTAGATGATCGAACACATACCTGAGACCCAGTGGTGCCACTCTCCCCAACGCGCGTTTCGGCGCTCTGCCTTCTTCCGGGGGAGTGGCATCATAAGTAACCAAAGGGTATTTATGTGTCGGAGGACCAATAAGCACACTTGAATCAGAATTGTAAACATCCTGCTGCAATTACATGGCGCATGATACACTGAGCGAGCCGGATGTGGTCATCACCCGAAGCGTCATCAGCCCCGCCCACCCGCGTCACGAAGCCCCGCCCACACAGGATCATGTGATCGGAGCGTCAGACGCAGAGCGGGACAGGACCGAGGAAAGACGCGATGGGCGATGAACAACACCCAGACCCCCAGTGCGCATGCGCACCAGCAGGCAATGATTCACACATGACTTTTACTGGATCACGTAAGTATATTACAGCGAAAACCATATATTAAGGACAAAAATAAAAAAAACCAATATAAACACCGAACAAAGTGAACAACCAATAGAATAATCAATGATACATAATTACAGTATCAGGAACCTAATTATATAAATAATTAATATATATATAAGAGTATAACAGTGCATAAGTGCCAAACACAGCTATTACAGTATGATGTGCATACATATACTGAACACAATAAGTAAGTAGTGATAGGACAATAATAAATAAATAAGAAAATTATTGTATAAAGTGAAAACATAAAGTGAATATTAAAGCTGTATGAGAAATAGTAAAGGTATACATAATAAAGTAATGAAAAACGAATAATACAAAAACATGGAAGATGGAAGACATAGCACAGATGATTCTTGAAGAACTTGATGGTCCAGACACATACGCCAAAATGGTGACAAGACTTCTCATGGAATAAACATCAAAAGATATGATAACTCAGAATCTAAAATACATAAAAAACAAATGTCAACAACACAAAAACATAAAAAGATGCCTAAAAATGAAGATGTAGGTGATCATAGGAATGGCGCAAAACTTAGGGATTCATTTAGACCATTAGGGTGGAGAGAACGAAGTTTCCATATCCAGAAGGCCTCTTTCTGGGCCAGTAATTTGCCAAGTTTGCCACCCCGTAGATTAGGAACCACTCGGTCAATCCCTCTAAATTTCAACACCGATGGATCACAGCCGTGATGTTTCTTGAAATGTCGCGGAATTGTCTTTAGAATGTCCAAATTATCCTCATTCACTGCTGCTACTATATCACGGATGTGTTCCCGTATGCGGACTTTAAAAGCCCGTGTCGTTAAGCCCACATAGATCTTGTTGCAGGGGCATGATGCGTGGTATACCACAAATGTTGTTGAACAAGAGATGGTCTGAGTTATGGCAAATGTCCTACCGTCGGATGAAAAAAATTCCTTCGTCTGTAGGACATTAGGACATGCCACACAAACCATCACATGGTTTACAGCCCCACTGTGATTTTGGCCTAACATTAGTGGCAAATATAGATGGTTGAGGTTGTGGGACAAAATAACTTTTAACCAAATGGTCTCTCAGATTTCGCGATCTTCTCGCAGTCATGCTCGGTCTATCTGTCAGATATTGTTTCAAAATGGGGTCCGCTAACAATATAGGCCAATATTTGGCTAGAATCTCCCGCATGTTTTCCCATTGTACATTGTATTGTGAAACCAATCTCACTTGCGAGCTATCTTTCACCCTTGGAGAGGAGTACAATAAGTCATTCCTTCTCATATGTCTCGCCCTATTGTAGGCCCTCTTGATACATCTTTTACTATAGCCTCTATTCATAAAACGTTCAGAGAGGTCCTTAGCTTGAGCCTCAAAATCAACATCTGACGAACAAATCCTTCTGATCCGTAAGAATTGGCCAGTAGGCACGGAATTTATCACATGGGGTGGATGTGAGGACTTGGCATGCAACACAGCATTGACTGAGGTATCCTTCCGGAAAACATCAGTCAAAAGAGCCCCATCCGAGCCTCTCCTCACAGTGACATCAAGAAAATCAATTTTGAAAAAATCATATTTGTAAGTTAAATGGATGTTTAAATCATTACTGTTCAAGTCAAGAAAAAATGATTCCAACTCATTTGAGGTACCACGCCAGATTAGGAAAATATCATCAATGTAGCGGTCCACAAAACAACCCGCTCCATTGATGAATTCCGATCTGTTATAAAGAGGTCCCTCTCCCACAGCCCCAGGAACAGGTTAGCATACGAAGCATTCCAAGGGTGAAAGATAGCTCGCAAGTGAGATTGGTTTCACAATACAATGTACAATGGGAAAACATGCGGGAGATTCTAGCCAAATATTGGCCTATATTGTTAGCGGACCCCATTTTGAAACAATATCTGACAGATAGACCGAGCATGGCTGCGAGAAGATCGCGAAATCTGAGAGACCATTTGGTTAAAAGTTATTTTGTCCCACAACCTCAACCATCTATATTTGCCACTAATGTTAGGCCAAAATCACAGTGGGGCTGTAAACCATGTGATGGTTGTGTGGCATGTCCTAATGTCCTACAGACGAAGGAATTTTTTTCATCCGACGGTAGGACATTTGCCATAACTCAGACCATCTCTTGTTCAACAACATTTGTGGTATACCACGCATCATGCCCCTGCAACAAGATCTATGTGGGCTTAACGACACGGGCTTTTAAAGTCCGCATACGGGAACACATCCGTGATATAGTAGCAGCAGTGAATGAGGATAATTTGGACATTCTAAAGACAATTCCGCGACATTTCAAGAAACATCACGGCTGTGATCCATCGGTGTTGAAATTTAGAGGGATTGACCGAGTGGTTCCTAATCTACGGGGTGGCAAACTTGGCAAATTACTGGCCCAGAAAGAGGCCTTCTGGATATGGAAACTTCGTTCTCTCCACCCTAATGGTCTAAATGAATCCCTAAGTTTTGCGCCATTCCTATGATCACCTACATCTTCATTTTTTAGGCATCTTTTTATGTTTTTGTGTTGTTGACATTTGTTTTTTATGTATTTTAGATTCTGAGTTATCATATCTTTTGATGTTTATTCCATGAGAAGTCTTGTCACCATTTTGGCGTATGTGTCTGGACCATCAAGTTCTTCAAGAATCATCTGTGCTATGTCTTCCATCTTCCATGTTTTTGTATTATTCGTTTTTCATTACTTTATTATGTATACCTTTACTATTTCTCATACAGCTTTAATATTCACTTTATGTTTTCACTTTATACAATAATTTTCTTATTTATTTATTATTGTCCTATCACTACTTACTTATTGTGTTCAGTATATGTATGCACATCATACTGTAATAGCTGTGTTTGGCACTTATGCACTGTTATACTCTTATATATATATTAATTTTTATAATTAGGTTCCTGATACTGTAATTATGTATCATTGATTATTCTATTGGTTGTTCACTTTGTTCGGTGTTTATATTGTTTTTTTGATTTTTGTCCTTAATATATGGTTTTCGCTGTAATATACTTACGTGATCCAGTAAAAGTCATGTGTGAATCATTGCCTGCTGGTGCGCATGCGCACTGGGGGTCTGGGTGTTGTTCATCGCCCATCGCGTCTTTCCTCGGTCCTGTCCCGCTCTGCGTCTGACGCTCCGATCACATGATCCTGTGTGGGCGGGGCTTCGTGACGCGGGTGGGCGGGGCTGATGACGCTTCGGGTGATGACCACATCCAGCTCGCTCAGTGTATCATGCGCCATGTAATTGCAGCAGGATGTTTACAATTCTGATTCAAGTGTGCTTATTGGTCCTCTGACACATAAATACCCTTTGGTTACTTATGATGCCACTCCCCCGGAAGAAGGCAGAGTGCCGAAACGCGCGTTGGGGAGAGTGGCACCACTGGGTCTCAGGTATGTGTTCGATCATCTACTTATGCGTATATACTTTAATATGACTTGTTAGCTATTATCATAGCCATCGGTCTTAGCTGTCTATCCCTGAGGAGTTTGTGATTATATACATAGTCCCCTATTATGGAGCTATGACAGCTATACTATGATCGTCACTATGTGCATCAAACATATTGTTATTATGTATGCATTGTAATTTCCCTGAGTTCTCCTAGTGGTTCCACTCCTATCTGTGGGTTCACTGTTATTTTCCCTTGTATTCATTTTTTATACTATGTTTAATAAAATATTTTTCTTATTTTTTATATACTCGTTGTGTGCATAAATTCTTGATTTGAGTTAATATATCTCATTGTGCATTGAGGCCTTACATTTTTCGGCACCCTGGTATTCTACAACAGAATTTGCTTAGTGGTGCCCTCTATATATAGGTTTCTCATATTGTTTCTGTGTATTTTTCACAGGTGTTCATAGGCTGCTATGGATTACAAAGCGAGGGATGTAGCCTGGCAAACACAAGCTGCTCAGGTGTTTGACGGTGGTCCCACTAATGCAGGTGTGGGTGATCATAGTGATTATGTGGCGCTCCAATATCACATTAAAAGGGCTCTTCATAAACGGACTAAAATGTGGTGGAATAGGGCCTTCCTAGACAACTATATCAAGAAAAAAATTGATTCCAAGTGGCTTATGGATCCAGGTATTTCCATCCTTCCCGGTTTCTGATGAAACCTTTATGTCTAAATGGGAGGACATCTGTACTAGAGCCTCATTCCAATTTATGGAACTATTAATAGAATTGAATAAAAAGTCAGTTAGTACATTGGAAAATGAGATTGACGAACTTTTTGTTAAATTCAAAAAGAATGCTTCTCCTGAGATTATTACAGCATTTAACAATACGCTGGAGAAAAATTCCACTGAGTGGGAATCTCCAAATTAAAACACACAAGCCAAAAATTGCTTAGAGACAGTACCGATTTCAGCGTAACTTTGTATACAGATGGAGACGTCCAAGATTCCCAATGGGGCTCAAAGGTCACCTTCAGTGTCCTCACTATCATCTACTGGTGAAATGTCTGATACATCGCAGCATTCAATGAGAACACGTTTTGGTAATAGTAACAAAAGAAAGTGGGAAAGGAAAGCCCTTATAAGAAACATGGTCCGCCTTATAAAGGCGATACACCAAAGGTAATCAATCTATCAGAACATACGTTTAATTCTGATGAATATCACTTTTGTCTAAAGGTCTGACTTTCTCCCCTAGTATGCGGTTTGATCCTTTTGTGGCCTCAAGGATTTACATATATTTGCTAGATCTCTCATCTTTAAGAAATGGCACCATAATGAGGAAACACAACGCGCTTTTCCACTACCTGTTGAACAGGCGGCGCTACATGATTTAGAAGAATTGGCCTATGAACATACCAATTCTACTTTGGGTAGGTTACCAACTTCTTTGCGTCCAAGGTCTAGCAAGTTCCCACCTTGTCTCTATGCCCAAATGTGGAAATCTTTGTCAAATTAGTTTCCCATGAATTTGACAGATTTCATCCTGGTCACAGTGTGGAAACTTGACCCGGGCTGAAAATATGGGTCTTAAAAGACTCAAACAACTTAAGGACATTGTATTGAATCCAGCCGACAAGGGTGGGAACATTGTGATATGGCCATCTAAATGTATGTGACAGAGGCTCTGCGTTTATTGAGGGATCCTCTATGTTATAAGAAACTTACATTTAATCCTTTGATTTCTTATAAAGCAGAGTTATCTAGGATCCTACAAAGGGCAGTTGATGTGGAAATTATACCTTCCCAAATACGTGATACCTTGTTGGTTAAAGAGCCTTGTGTTCCTACTTTGTATCTCCTACGAAGGTGCAAAGAGTACAACAAACCCGCCAGGTAGGCCAATAATCTCTGGGTTGGGTGGATTAACGGAGGGCATTGGCAAATACATTGATGTTTTTCTTAAGCCCCTGGTGGAGACTATTCCATCCTTTTTGAAGGACACATCTGATTTTCTCAAAAATTGATGCAATTCACATTGATGAGGACTGATGTTGGTCACATGCGATGTGGAATCGCTTTATACAAATTATTCGCCACCAGGATGGCTGAAAGCGGTATCTACTTTCTGTCCATGACGAGCTTCTCCTCAGGTGACATTGAGTTTTTGCTTCAATTGTTACAGTTTTTGTCAACTCATAATTTTTTTCTGTTTAATGGGTCCTTCTACCTACAGCTCCAGGGTTACAGCGATGGCGCGGCTTGTGCGCCTTGTATGCTAACCTGTTCCTGGGGCTGTGGGGAGGGAACCTCTTTACAACAGATCGGAATTCATCAATGGAGCGGGTTGTTTTGTGGACCCGCTACATTGATGATATTTTCCTAATCTGGCGTGGGTACCTCAAATGAGTTGGAATCATTTTTTCTTGACTTGAACAGTAATGATTTAAACATCCATTTAACTTACAAATATGATTTTTTCAAAATTGATTTTCTTGATGTCACTGTGAGGAGAGGCTCGGATGGGGCTCTTTTGACTGATGTTTTCCGGAAGGATACCTCAGTCAATGCTGTGTTGCATGCCAAGTCCTCACATCCAACCCCATGTGATAAATTCCGTGCCTATGGCCAATTCTTTTCGGATCAGAAGGATTTGTTCGTCAGATGTTGATTTTGAGGCTCAAGTAAGGACCTCTCTGAAAGTTTTATGAATAGAGGTATAGTAAAGATGTATCAGAGGGCCTACAATAGGGCGAGACATATGAGAAGGAATGAAATTATTGTACTCCTCTCCAAGGGTGAAAGATAGCTCGCAAGTGAGATTGTTTCACAATACAATGTACAATGGGAAAACATGCGGGAGATTCTAGCCAAATATTGGCCTATATTGTTAGCGGACCCCATTTTGAAACAATTTTCTGACAGATAGACCGAGCAGACTGCGAGAAGATCGCGAAATCTGAGAGGACCATTTGGTTAAAAGTTATTTTGTCCCACACCTCAACCATCTATATTGCCACTAATGTTAGGCCAAAATCACAGTGGGGCTGTAAACCATGTGATGGTTGTGTGGCATGTCCTAATGTCCTACAGACGAAGGAATTTTTTCATCCGACGGTAGGACATTTGCCATAACTCAGACCATTCTTGTTCAACAACATTTGTGGTATACACGCATCATGCCCCTGCAACAAGATCTATGTGGTTAACGACACGGGCTTTTAAAGTCCGCATACGGGAACACATCCGTGATATAGTAGCAGCAGTGAATGAGGATAATTTGGACATTCTAAAGACAATTCCGCGACATTTCAAGAAACATCACGGCTGTGATCCATCGGTGTTGAAATTTAGAGGGATTGACCGAGTGGTTCCTAATCTACGGGGTGGCAAACTTGGCAAATTACTGGCCCAGAAAGAGGCTTCTGGATATGGAAACTTCGTTCTCTCCACCCTAATGGTTTTAAATGAATCCCTAAGTTTTGCGCCATTCCTATGATCACCTACATCTTCATTTTTTAGGCATCTTTTTATGTTTTTGTGTTGTTGACATTTGTTTTTTATGTATTTTAGATTCTGAGTTATCATATCTTTTGATGTTTATTCCATGAGAAGTCTTGTCACCATTTTGGCGTATGTGTCTGGACCATCAAGTTCTTCAAGAATCATCTGTGCTATGTCTTCATCTTCCATGTTTTTGTATTATTCGTTTTTCATTACTTTATTATGTATACCTTTACTATTTCTCATACAGCTTTAATATTCACTTTATGTTTTCACTTTATACAATAATTTTCTTATTTATTTATTATTGTCCTATCACTACTTACTTATTGTGTTCAGTTTGTATGCACATCATACTGTAATAGCTGTGTTTGGCATTATGCACTGTTATACTCATATATATATTAATTATTTATATAATTAGGTTCCTGATACTGTAATTATGTATCATTGATTATTCTATTGGTTGTTCACTTTGTTCGGTGTTTATATTGGTTTTTTGATTTTTGTCCTTAATTTATGGTTTTCGCTGTAATATACTTACGTGATCCATTTAAAAGTCATGTGTGAATCATTGCTGCTGGTGCGCATGCGCACTGGGGGTCTGGGTTTGTTCATCGCCCATCGGTCTTTCCTCGGTCCTGTCCCGCTCTGCGTTGACGCTCCGATCACATGATCCTGTGTGGGCGGGGCTTCGTGACGCGGGTGGGCGGGGTGATGACGCTTCGGGTGATGACACATCCGGCTCGCTCAGTGTATCATGCGCCATGTAATTGCAGCAGGATGTTTACAATTCTGATTCAAGTGTGCTTATTGGTCCTCGACACATAAATACCCTTTGGTTACTTATGATGCCACTCCCCGGAAGAAGGCAGAGCGCCGAAACGCGCGTTGGGGGGGAGTGGCACCACTGGGTCTCAGGTATGTGTTCGTCATTACTTATGCGTATAACTTTAATATGACTTGTTAGCTATTATCATAGCCATCGGTCTTAGCTGTCTATCCCTGAGGAGTTTGTGATTATATACATAGTCCCCTATTATGGAGCTATGACAGCTATACTATGATCGTCACTATGTGCATCAAACATATTGTTATTTGTATGCATTGTAATTTCCCCTGAGTTCTCCTAGTGGTTCCACTGTTTTTTTTCCCTTGTATTCATTTTTTATACTTGTTTAATAAAATATTTTTCTTATTTTTTATATACTCGTTGTGTGCATAAATTCTTGATTTGAGTTAATATATCTCATTGTGCATTGAGGCCTTACATTTTTTGGCACCCTGGTATTCTACAACAAAATTTGCTTAGTGGTGCCCTTATATATAGGTTTCTCACGGTATTGTAAAAAGAAGATCCAAGAGAGGAGATTCTCATGATGTGTTCAGCTTATGGCACAGGAAACAGCAGGCTACCCACAGTGTTTGAAACTGAAGACTTAATGCTGATTTTGAATTTTTTGTAGATGGATCTCGCCACCAAGATGATCAGGTACCTTCCACACCAGGTATGCCATCGTCTCCCTGAATGCAGTAATCAAAGCAGAACCAATGCTCCCATATCAGTCGGCCCAGGAGGCTGAATTTAAGGCTCTGACCGAGGCCTGTAAGATAGCTGAAGGTTTGAATTGTTAACATCTACACAGATTCTAGATACGCATTCGGTATAGATCATGATTTTGGTCCAATTTGGAAATCTAGAGGATTCCTGACGGCAGCAGGACATCCCATTAAAAATGCTGACGCAGTCCAGCAGTTAATTGATGCATTACAATTACCAAAAGAAGTAGTTGTCATAAAGTTAAAGCACATACCAGACGCACTGATCAGGTGAGTAAAGGAAAAGCAATGGCCGATGCAGCAGCAAAAACAGCAGCCAGTAGACCACTCCAAGGGGTAACGATGCACCGGTAAGCGCTCCCAAAAATCCCTTTGTGTCGGAGGATGCCTTATCCCAGATGCAGGCTCAGGTACACCAGGAGGAAGTAGAAAAGTGGGAAAAAGAAGGTGCATGTCTGAATGCAGCAACTGGGGTATGGGGAAGAGGAATGCGTCGATGCCTTCCAAGGGCGTTGTACCCTGCGGTTGCCCAGATGTTACATGGGCCAACCCACCAGTCCAAAACTGCTGTAATGAGCGTGATGCAGAAGCATTGGGCCGGCACCAGGCTTTTCCACCTGTATAGAAGGTTTGATCCAGGGATGTATGGTATGTGCTACACATAATCAGGGAAGGGTAGTCAAGACACCACCAAAACACGCCCCTCGACCCTTCTATCCTTTCCAGAGACTGCAGATTGATTATATTCAGCTGCCAAAAATCAGGGTCATGGGAGTTACGTGTTGGTGTGTTTTTGATTTATTCTCAGGTTGGCCGGGGGCTTTCCCGATTGCCAAGGCTACGGCTGCGGCAACCGCAAAGAAGCTGCTTTGTGGAGGTGGTGTGCAGGTATGGAGTACCAGAGGTGATCAAAAGTGACAGAGGTACACATTTCACAGGTGAAATAATGAATGAAGTCTTGACAGCTCTGGGAATTCAACAAGCTTTTCATACCCCATATCATCCACAAAGCAGTGGAAAGTAGAAAGACTAAATGGACATTGAAGTTAAAAATCCAAAAGTCCATGGCTGAAACAGGGAAATCTTGGCCTGAATGTTTACCATTAGCCCTATACTCAGTAAGGTACACTCCAAGTAGAAAACTGGACTTTCTCGTATAAAGTTATATTTGGCAAAGTGCCTAGCTTAGGATGTTTCTTTTCCCAAGCATTGGAAATAAGTACCATGTATTAAGCTCATATATTAGGGATTTGCATTAAAAGACTCAAGAAAGTACTGATAATGTCTTCAGTTCTCTTCCAGATCCGAACCAGGATCCTGGGAGTCACAGCCTACAGGGTAGTCATTAAAAGACACGTGAGAAAAGAGTCTGGATCCGAGATTGATGGACCTTTTCAAGTTCTACTGACGACAAGTACCGCAGTCAAGCTACAGGCAAGGAAACTGGGATCCACGCATCGCTTGTAAGAAGGTCCTTGGAGAGCCTCCAGAAGAGGAATGATGCTACTAATGACATTTGCTTGGAATCCTTGCAGTAACGGATGCTTGGAACAGACCAACTAGTGGAGATGGGGATAGCAAATAAATGTTTCAGTGCATTATTTATCTACCTATGATAAATCAGACGTGGGATAAGTTGGTAGAATCCACAGATTACCTAGATGATCAAATATGGGATATTTTAGATATCATGAAGGGGGGTCCCTTACAGTACAGAACCAGCTAATTATTGTTACTAACCAACATACCCTCGTGTTAGATTACCTGACTGCAGCTCAAGGAGGGATGTGCCGATTATTGGACCTGCATGTTGCCATTATATTGTAATTCTAGTGTTTTTAACCCTTAAACATAGCTAGGGATGTCATAAAGTTAAGGAAACTATATGTGAGGCAAATCTGAGAATCAAGATTCATGGTGGGCAAACACCTTCTCCTTTCTTACCGCAAATTGGTTCAAAGGCATAGGGGATGGCTGACTGGGATAATACAAGCTGGCCTACAGGTTTTATTGATATGTCTTGCTATCTATTTAGTTTTTAAATTTGTTTGATGTGTATTAGACGATGTACTAGGACACAGAGGAGGTATGAAGATGTGTATTGATCAAATGAAGGAAACAAAAGGAGGGGATGTTAGAGTTAAATTCAGTATTTCTTCTCAAGGCCTGGGAAGCTGAGGATAGCAAAAGGGAAGATTAAGAAGGAATGTTCCTTCATTAATAAATATCTCCTCCTGACATGAAGAGATACTCTGTGCTAGGAGCGAAATCAGGGGCTAAAGGCAAAGATGGAAAGTTTGGTTAGAAAAAACAGTATGTTACGTGCTTTAATAATATTGTATTAACTGCCATATATGGTAATTCCGCTTCCTGCTCAGGGTGTTATAAGACCTTCATTAGCAATAAAAGAGTAGAGTATATTGACGCACCCTTTGGTTTGTGTCTTATTCTCCTCTGGTACCATATTCGAGGAGGAAAGGGTTAACAAGATAACAGCGACGACAACACCTATGTACACCAAGTGTCATTCATGTCGGGTGCTTCTGTCTTTTCACAGATGCCGGTTTTACCCGGCATTGAATCAGAGGATATTTTACTTATGTAGAAGTGTATAAAAACTATAAATATATGTATATATATATGTCACAATGACATGTATTTTATATATGTATTTATGTGTGTATATTTAGTGTTTACAAGGAAAAGAAAGAGGTTTTTTTTAGTTACGATATTTTGTTCCCATAGACTTACAGGGACTTCGTATCGGTATCGGGTATCGCCGATATTTTAATGGTATCGGCGATACCATTCCGATTCCGATACTTTTGGATATCGGAAAGTATCGCTCAACTCTATTCATTACCATTTCTCACACTTGCCGTATTGATAGAATTGTATTAATCCATTATCGTAATCGTCGACATGAGGAAATGAATATCAAGTTTAGAAATAGGGGTTATCCTCTGAATTCATCAAACATCCATATCTCCTATCAGGAATAGACACGACAGGACCGCTGACGAACATAGGATACCGTTTGTACGGACTTATCACCCATATAACTATCGGATTAATAAGTGTCTCTTTAAACATTGGGGGATCCTTCGGGATTCATACAATTAATGTTCCTGAATTCAATGATATACCGATGATCTGTAACAAAGGAGCTCTAATATTAAGAATCATCTGGTTAGAGCCGACATAGGCACTTTGAAGAAGATCCAATCCAAAGGACCCTTTTTACACCCGAAAAGGTACTTCCCTTGTTTGAGCTGTTTACAGTGTTCTCACGTTGTAAAGGAGATTATTTACACATCCCGTTCCGGACGTAGATTCCCTATCAATGAATATTTCACCTGTAATTCGTCCTTTGTGGTTTATTTCATTAAGTGCCCTTGTGGTTTAGGTTATGTCGGCGAAACCACTCAACACGTGGTGATCGATTCTCACAGCACAAATCGACCATTAGATGTGGACGTACCTGTTTTCCCATCCCGGCCACTTTCTTCACCACAAAATAAACATTTCCCAACTTAAATTTCAAGTAATTGATCACGTTCCACTCTCCAGACGAGGAGGCGACAGGGTTTAAACGCCTTAAGGAACGTGAATCTTTTTGGATTCAACATTACAAACCCTCGCCCCCCTTGGTCTTAACAAGGATTATGATTATTCTTGATTATTTCAGTGATCAATGAATAGGTAGATTAACATTTTTTGTCATTCATTATGTATACACATGTATATTCCCTTTAATGATGTTACTTATTTGTCAACTCTTTTGGTCTCCCGTTATGTTTTGGCCTATTCGTTAATTTCTATTGTTTATAAGTACTAATTTTGTCCATAAGTTGTTCGTGGTCATGTATTTATTATAGCTGTCCGTTATTATTATTCCTTCTGCCTATATGTATTTTTTACACATCCATAATAACATCCGAGTAAGGATGTTCTCATTCTATATATAATTATTAATTCTCCCTTTTTTCTTTTTCTATTCAGGGACCAGCGGAGCAGAAATGAATCCTCTTTCATCATTTTCTCTGGACATGCGCACCACCACCATGCTTTAATTGGATTCTCGGCTTTTGCTCACCCTCTTCCACTACACGCATGCGTAGTTTCAATTTCTTTATCACTCTATCATCCACGTTCTTTCCTTCTCAGTGCTTCGGTCTTTTCCGGCTCTTTTCGTGGCGCGATGCGCCGTTTGACTCTTCTTTCTCACCTCTTAACCCGGAACTTGTCCGCAGCTCGCACCGGCGGATATATAAAAACCGCCATTACTTTACCTTCTCTGCACATGCGGATCACCTTCTACTAACGGACGTTTCCAGCACGGTTTGTTTACCTGCGGTCTCCTTTTCCGGTTCATATATACTCCACATAAGGTAATTTCTTCTTTCTTCCTCATTTCTTTTACTTTGGTGTCTATTATACTGCTTTCTATTACCTTAAGCACCGGTACTCATTATTTGTTTTTTTTTGTTTTAGGATCAGTTCCTCTCCCCCTGTGACTGATTACGGTTCAGCATAGTAATGTATTTGGTTTATCTTTATTGCATATTCACTATTGTGGATGCTCTTTTGTTGTAAACTATGTTTAACTCCTTATGGTGCATTTATCACCCATTTTCTGTGATCTTTTCCTGATCTCTCGGTTCATTATATTGACATTTATCATGTCAAAAAATCTTTTTCTCTGTGTAGGGATAACATTGTATCTGTCCTTATGATGTTGATATCGCCTAATATTGGATGTATACTTTGCAAATGGAAACATTTGATTTATTTACCCTGTTTTTTCCATATATTTTTTGTTTCTTTAGATACTCAACACTATGTATGACTCTATGGATAGTTGGTTCCCCCACATATGTGTTTTTTATTTTTTAATTTACATGTGTTCTTTTCTGAATTTTTTTTTCCCTATGCTTCTTTTCTTATGCTTGTTATTTCATGTCTTTCAGAATAACAGACTGTATTGAAAAGGCTGTGTTAGCCCGAAACGTTGTGCATTATTTTACGTTCTGTCAGATTTTTGAACTACCACCATATTGGTATCATTCTCACAATAAATTATATTTTGTTTGAGAAATTACTATCTCTTCAGTTTTTTGAGTGCAGGAGTTTTCTTGTTCTATATAGTGACTATTCTTACTATGCACAGACACCGTTGGTGAATACTCTCATCAGCGTCGCCTGCTCTGGCTGCTATCAATGACACCAGCCTTTCAATGATGATAGTAGTAGTCATTAGCGATTCCTGACGGCGGTAACCTTTTTACCACCGGTCACAGAGCTGGCTCACATCTGTCCTCTCTGTTGACACTGTGGGAATCACGAAACCCAGTGGCTGTGACTGTGGTGTCTGCCTATTCCTATTCATAAGGCTTTTTGTAATGGACTCATCAAGGTAGCGTAACAGTCTAATTCATACCAACAGACTTATGCACAAATTTCAGCTCTCACAATTCCACAATTGACTCAAACTTCATTGTTGCAAGTTCTTAAAGGCTAAAAATGAAAAATGCTTTTAAAAAACAAGCAAATCTGTAAGTTCTTAAAAAATTCTCTACCATTTTCAAGAATGTAAGGATTTTAATTTATAGGGACTGTCTTTGCTAAATTTACTGGCCACCGTATATGTATCAGATTACCAATAAGATCACCAGAAAGGTAAAGTTTTGCGGTGGTGCATCCACGCACGTCTGCGGACATTCCTACCAATCTGACGGGAGATTCTTTGTCATGGACGGCAAGCAATGAATCACGAAGGGTTAATGTAAGTGGGGAAATGGAAATTAATGCTGCATAATAGTAAAATCATAGAAAAAATAAGAAACATCAAGGCAATTGCTAAGGATATAACGTTCTAGCGGCAGTGAATCCACAGTAGGGTTGAGCATTCCGATACTGCAAATATCGGGGTATCGGCCGATATTAGCTTGTATCGGAATTCCGATTCCGAGTTCGATATTTTCGTCTTATCGGATACGGAAATCGGTTTGTCACTGTCACTGTCAGTGTCCGTCGGTGGGTCTGTCAGGAGTCAGCGGCACTTCCTGTCAGAAGATCTCCGGCGGTCACGTCCTGGACTGCTTGATGGCCGCAATCTTCTTTCCCCGGCAGTCACATGCAGTTTCTCGCGATAAACTGCAGTGGATGCGGGTAATCCCGGCCGTTAAGCAGTCAGTCGATGACGTCACCGCCGGGGAAGCAGGTAATCAGCTGTGCTGCGCCGGGATGTCAGGTCTGCCTGTCATTGCGATGTAGCAGAGCTGGATCGTCGTGGGGACTGTCGTTATGGACTGCGTCGGAAGGTGGTATACTGTTGGTTTGTTTTTTTTCTTTTTTTAAAGGAGATCGATTGGGTCGCAGGAATGTTGAGTATAATAAAATTAATGAAAACTGTGTTGTCTCTTTTATTTCATTAAAATACTTTTTTCTTGCTTTGTCTTTTTTTTTATGCAATTTAATAACTTGGGATTAATAATGGATCGGTGTCTTTTGACGGCCTCTCCATTATTAACCGGGCTTATTGTCACCGTGCAATCAACGGTGACATTAACCCCTTATTACCCCGCTTGCCACCGCTACAGGGCAAGTGGGAAGAGCCGGGTAAAGTGCCACAATTGGCACATTTTTGATGCGCCAAATGTGGGGCTGCTGTAGCTGGTATTATCAGGCTGTTGAGGGCCAAAATCCATGGGCCTTGACATTTTTAATACCAGGCCGCAGCAGTCTGCATTTTACTTGGCTGGTTAACAAAAATAGGGGGGATCCCACGCGTTTTTTTTTCGAGGGGATCCCCTATTTTTGTTAACCAGCCAAGCTAGCAGACTGCTGTGGCCTGGTATTATCAGGCTGGCAAGGTCAATGGTTTGGATCCTTACCAGCCTGAAAAAAGGCTCAGCGGTCTGCTTCATCTGGTGGTTAACAAAATAGGGGGGACCCCACGCCAATTTTTTTTCGAGGGGATCCTATTTTTGTTAATCAGCCAAGATATGCAGACTGCTGTGGCCTGGTATTTTCAGGTGGCAAGGTCCATGGATCTTGGCTCCTTAACAGCCTGAAAATCCAGGCCTCAGCGGTCTGCTTCATCTGGTGGTTAACAAAATAGGGGGGACCCCACGCCAATTTTTTTCGAGGGGATCCCCTATTTTTGTTAATCAGCCAAGATATGCAGGGACTGCTGTGGCCTAGTATTATCAGGCTGGCAAGGTCCATGGATCTTGGCTCCTTAACAGCCTGAAAATCCAGGGCTCAGCGGTCTGCTTCATTGGCTGGTTAACAAAAATAGGGGGGACCCCACGCCATTTTTTTTTCGAAGGGAACCCCTATTTTTGTTAATCAGTTCCCTCTGACGTCACTGATTGTGTCCTGGCTGACTGAAGTGAAAGTGGAAGCAATCAATTAAGCTTTCCACTTAAGGCCGCTCACATAGCGATATCGCTACCGAGATCGCTGCTGAGTCACTAGTTTTGTGACGCAGCCCGACTCCACAGCGATATCGTGTGTGTGACATTCAGCGACGATCAGCCCCCCTGCCGGGTATCGCTGATCGTCGCTGAAATGTCAGGGACCTTTTTTTGATCGCTGGTTTCCCGCTGACAGGC